>WAAE01012598.1:180767-242839 GCA_013400495.1 Nicator chloris | reverse complement strand
AACCTACTGCCAAACAATCATATTTATAAGGTTTCCCTGTATCACCTTCCCCAACACTTAGGCAGTACAGAATCTGAAAACATGAAAGCTAAAACTTAAGGCATCTTAACTTAAGAGGTGCAGCAGAGCCCAGGCTGTGCGTGGGGCTGTGAAGCTGCAGGGTGAGGAGGTGGATGTGAGGGGACACGGCAAGGACATCGCAGCACAGGATGTCTCTGTGGCCAGCTGGGGTTTCCAAGAGTGGTCACCTGCTTTCCCTGGGTATCCATGTTTTCCACATGGATCACATAACTTCCTTTTGGTTTCTTCTCCCTAGGTCACACATTGTCTCTGCAGGGCTGATGGGGGCTCTCCCTCTGGCTTGCAAAGGTGAGTTTGGTGACATTTT
Source organism: Nicator chloris (assembly GCA_013400495.1). Lineage (NCBI taxonomy): Eukaryota > Metazoa > Chordata > Aves > Passeriformes > Pycnonotidae > Nicator > Nicator chloris. The sequence continues at coordinate 242,451 of WAAE01012598.1, read as the reverse complement.
GTGCAGTCAGAGAGGAGCCACATTTCCCCAGGGGTAGCCCAAGGACATGCATTGGAATTGTGACCTACTGGGCTTTCAGCTACCGTGTGTGGGACCCCACACAGGCCTGTGAATGCCTCTTTCTTTTCCTTTGCCATGCTCTCTGCCTGTCGAGGCTGGGGGCCTTGCATCATTCTTACAACACCCCTCAGCCTGACCTGCAGTGCCCTGAGCTGTACACACAGCCACAGGAGGGAATGTCCTTCATGTCTCACACAGAGCTTGCACTGTGTCCTGGGCACTGGATTACAAACTTCTGAAAAGGAAAAGCAACTGAACAACATCCAGGGCCAGCCAGCATCCCTTCTTCTTGTGCTGCAGCCAAGGAGGCTCTGGTGGGGCTGGAGTTTGTTGCTCACAAGAGCTCTCTGTGTCAGACAGGGGATGGAGAAAGCTTCCCTCCTCAGGGCAGTGCCAGCAGAGGTTCAGCCACAGCGAGCCTGGGTCCTGGGCAGGAGCATCCTGCTGGATGCTGCCGAGGGGGTTGGATGCAGAGCGAGCCCAGTCCCTCCATCCCAGCCTCCCAGGTGTGACATGCTCAGGTCTGCACAGCTCCTCACCTTTTGCAAGCAGATGTTTTGTGCCAGGGCAGAGCTAGAGTGGAGGGAGCCAGCCCAGCTGGCCCAGCCAAGGGCCCCCTGCACACCCCCAGCAGCAGAGAGCTCCGAGCACAGGCATCAGCCACGTCCAAACCTGAATTGTCGTTGCAGCTCCTTTTCCTCAATTTGCAAGGCCAGGTTCACATCTTTCAATACTGAGTAAATGAAGCCTGATGTTGAGGCATTCTGCCTTGGTGATCAGTGGTGTGCTGAGAGAGGCTTTATGGGGCCATCACGGGCCACTTTATCTGCTGCTGCTTGCGATTAGTTCCTTTTTCATTTTCAGAGTTAATTTTTATTGATTTCTTCCCCTTGCTTTCCCCCAGCCACAGAGAATGAGGGAAGAACAAACAAAAGCAGGTGCAGGAGGACGGGGCATCAGTCAGGCTCCCCTTGCCACCCTGGGTCACTGGGTGAGCTGGGGCTGGAGGGGATGCTGGGCACTGGTACAAGGGCCCTTGGGTTTGTGATTCCCAAGTCATGTCAGGTGAGAGTCTTTTTTCCCTGAATGCCCCATGCTGAAGCAGAAGAAGAGTCAAAGCTGCCATTTCAGGTTTTCTCTTGGTTGTTTATTATTTCTTATCTACAAATTCTCTCTGTGCCCTGCCAAGGTCTTGTTGCAGCGAGGGCAGGAGACGACTCCCCTGCCCAGGACAGGGGGGCAAAACCTCTTATACCATGTTCTACATATCCTTTATTTACCATTAATCACCAATACCTACTGCTAATGTCAGACAGGTCACCTCTGTCCTACACCAACCCCTGTGAGCCACCACAGCAGAAAAATGGATGACAAGAAGGACAAAAAGGACAAGGACCACACCCAGGTCCTCCATGTTTTTCTTCTGACCCCATTCTAAAAACCCCAATATTCTACATTTACACCCCTGATCACTTAACTGCTATTACTAACTATTATTTTTGTTACATTCTCGTGACTTGTAATTCATTTCACAAGCTGAAAGCTCTCCCATGGCCTGAGATCCAGGGCAGTGTCTGTCTGGGCTCAGTGCAGGGGGGTCCCTGACCCCTGCCAGGACCTCAGACCCTCCAGGGCAGTCAGAGGAGTGCCCTGGACTCCGACACCTGCCTCTGGCTCCCTGTGACCTGTGTGACATCAGCTGCTGGCCCTGGCTGTGCCTTCTGCTGTAGAACCCTCTCAGCATCCTCAGATGCCCATCAGTGAGGATGAGGGTTGGATAAATAAGGGATCCTGCAGCCCCACAGCTGCCAGCCAGCCCAGCCCCCATTGCAGCACAGGCTTTAGAGTGAGGTGTAAAATGCCAGATTGGAGGGAAAACACATTTTATAAAGAAGGAATAAAACAAGTCCTGGGTGGAGCAGGCACAGGTGGCCGTGCTGGAGAGCAGCTTTTCCATGCTGATACCCCCCAGCCCTGTCTGGGTGCAGGGTGTGGGAAATCCAGGCACAGAAAATTCCCATTACCTTGTGTGTGCAGGCCCAAACATAGAAATTAATCCAGGGTTTGACTTGAGACCTTGGAAAAGGCTTCCAGATTTAGAGACCATAAGCAAGAATGTGGGGTTGTAGTTTAAGCATAAACCTGTCAAGCTAGGTAGTAGAAAGTTTTAAAGCTTTAAAGTGTGGATATAGAACTAGTTACAGAAATAGTAAGAAGTTTTAAGGTGTAGCAGGTGGGTTTGTGTGTCATTATATGATTGGTTATGATCACATTGCGGGAAGATGTTTAAGATGAATTAATTAGGTGTTGGTGTGAAAAGAAACAACCTGTATGGCACTAATTTCTTGGGTAATTAACCTTTAAAACACTTTCTAACCAGTGATCTTGTGACCACTGACCACAGACTGCTGACCTCTGACTTGGGCTGTGAAGACCTTCCCACCCTCCACCAGGCTGTAGCAATAAATCACATTTTAAAACATCCCTCAGTGGTCTTGTCCCTCCTGAGTGACCCTGGCACAGGGTGGGCTGGGGGGACAGGGCTGGGCACCAGCAGGTCAGGGCCCTCCCGAGGGGTGGCCCCCTGAAAGGGGTCAGTGCTGTGGGATTTGGGGCTGTGCAGAGGGGAGGGGTGCAGGGAGCCTTGGTACCCCCATGGGAAACACCCTGAGACCCCGCCCTGGGGACCCCACCCTGGGGAACCCACCCTGGGGACCCCACCCTGGGACCCCACCCTGGGGACCCCACTGTAAGAGCCTGAACGAGAGCTATGGGACTTGAGGCTGCTCTTTAAAATTTGATTGCCCGGGTTGTGGGCATACAGTGAATTCAAGTGATGTTCTTGCCTTTAACAAATCCTTGCTGCTGTGATTTGGGACCGTGGGCAGTGAGGGGCAGAGCAGCTGCTGTGCTCTGCTGTGGATTCCAAAGCGTGGCCTGGGACAGGGCAGCACTCAGGTGTGTGCTCAGCTTCAAGCACAGCAGGGACTGAGCTCAGTGCATCAGTACAGGTGTCAAACACAGCACTTGCTGAACTGCTTTGCGTGGCTGGAACGGGTTAAATTTCCATAAATCAGAAGTGCCCGTGTTCAGCCCTGCAGGAACCTGTTCTCAGTCCTTCAACATTCATCCTTTGCAGCATCCTCTGACCCAGTGAGCTGAATGCTTGCAGGGAGTGTCTCATCATCATCATCTTCAGCAGGGCATGCAGAAGCTGCAGAAGTTCAGATTGAAATGAGCCTTCCCTTATGCTGCTTCTGCAGGCAGATGTCTGTGAGGAGAGAAAGGAGCTTGTCTGCAAAGCCTTCTTCTGGGAAGAAGTGCTCTCCTGACTCAAAGCAAGCCTGCCTTAGAATGTTTTAAAAGCGTTTATTAAAGCATCCTTCAGCTACTCCTGCACTGGGGGATGTGAAATCCTTCTCCTTTCATGAAAGGCAGCGGGCTGGGGGGAGCAGGAGGTGACTGGTTTGCTTTGCAGCTCAGCTGGTGGACAGCCTGGAAGGGAGCCAGGGGCCTGGCTTCAGTCCTCTGATAAGTCATCAATTTCTTTCTCACCAAAAACATCTGGTTTGGGATGTTGAGTTATGAGCTAATATTAAATACAAAAGTTTATAGCATCACATATATAATATTGTTGATTAGAAGCATCAAGTAAAGTAATTGACCAGAGGGGATTTGGTGTGAGCAGCTGGTAGAGCATCTGGAGGGGAGCCAAGGGGCCTGGGTTTAATTCTCAGGTCATCTATTTCTTTCTCACCAGAAACATCTGGATTTGGATGATGCAAAGCTACAGACTATTGTCTCATGCAAACGTTGCTGGGATCATACCTTTTTTTTTTTATGGTAATGTGTTTCCAGGAACATTTCCATTAAGTATTTACACCCAGAGAAAGCTGTAAGAGTGACAAGGAAAAGGAGCATTCCCAGCCCCTGCGAAAATCAAAAGCAAAGTTTATTTTGGTGGAGTTGTGACTTTTTTTACTGGATTCTGCATTAATGGTGCTGTGGCCAGCCTGAAGCAAGCATTTAGTTTGAGCCTGCAAACCTGAAACACAGCAGGTTCAGTGGTTTGCCAGCAGGGTGGGTGCTGGTGGCTGCCAGGGCTGAGGAGCTGTCCTGGCCTGGCACAGGCAGGGACTGGAGCTGCCTATGCCAGGCTCTGGGCATCCTGGGCACCAGGTGTCAGCAGAAGATCACACTGAGAGAGACTTCCAGCTTCTTGTTCCTCCATCTTGTCCATTTTCCAGCCTCCATCCTGAAAACCCAAACTACATTTTCACAGCCTTGGATAAACTAAACTAACATTTTATCAAACCTACAGCTCTTCTCTGAGTGTTAAAAGTCCTTTCCATGGGCAAAAGAGAAAGGCAGTGTTTGTTCTCCTGGGGTCCCCGCAAGGGTCCTGAACCCCCCAAGATGTGCATGGGGGTGTTCAGGGGGGTTTCTGTCATGCCCTGGGCTCCAACAACCCTTGTGCTGGGTGAGGCTTGGTGGCACTGCCAGGGCTCCTGAGCATCCCACAGCCCAGGGCATGGGGCCTGTTCTCAGTGCTGTGTGCAGGAGATGCAAACACCTTGGTGGAGGCTGGGATGTTGGATGAGGAGAAAGCCTGCTGTGTGGCTGCTCCCTGCTTGCCATGGAATCACTGAATGCTTTGGGTTTGAAAGGATCTTAAAGCTTTCCTCATTCCCACCCCCTGCCATGGGCAGGGACGTGTTCCACTAGCCCAGGTTTCTCCAAGCCTTGTCCAGCCTGGCCTGGAACAATTCCAGGTGTTATCCTTGTCTCCTTTGTGATTGCTCCGTCACAACGAGAGCGTGGAGGCCTCTGGTTTCTCTGGGGAAACAAAGGGTAAATCCTCCCAAGGAGAAAGGAGGCCCGTTCCTAAAAATTGCATTTTACCCATACTGCAAAAGTCCTGCCTCCATTTCCCAGGAGGTGGCTGCTGTTGGCAACTGGGGGGGCTTGGATCTCACAAGTGGCAGGCTTGTCACCTGTGGTCAAGTGACCCTGATCATCAGAGCTGCAGGTCTGGCCTCTGAATGAAATCAAGGAGTTATTAATAACCTGACAACGAGCGTGATTTACAGGTGATCAGTCAGGGCTGGGCACAGAGCTTGGGAAAACTCTTCTTGCACACTATTCTGCCAACCTCTGCAGTTACTTTTTACTGGCCCTGTGCCTGTGCAAGCTGCCAAGGTCTCTCCTGAGCCAGTGGAGGGCTCTGGGTTATCTGTCCACTGGAGAGGCCCGTGGTTGTGAACCCCTGTCTGACTCACTTGCTTTACTGGAGTTCATATTCTCTATTATTTGGCTGTTGAGCAATGCCACTGTGAGAAGACAGTAAGGAGGGAGCCATTCTCCAATCCTTTGGCACTTTTGCCTTTAATTGATTAGGAAGATACGCAGTCATATCCTTAATTATTCTGCCAGAATTCTCACAAGGGTCTCATCTCAGTTTTGGTTAAAGAAATAAGAGGCCAAATGGAAATAAAATATTAGTCTACCTGACTTTACCAGCTGAAATGGTTTAGAACATCGTTACTAGGCTCATTCCTGTCCCTTCCTCACAATAAAAATACCATCTAAAAAAAGAACCAGAAGGGGACATTTCCAGAGGAATATTACATTTCATAAGTATGGATTTTAACAGCCAATCTCAGCCAAACAATGCACTGCGTGGTGCCAGCAATAACAAATCAGTGCAGCCCTCAGGACTGAAATGGAGAATTGCCTCTCCTCTTGTAGCTCTTTGGAACTTCAATCTGAAATATGCCACGAATCAAAGGATAACTTATTGCTACACAGGAATTCCCATGCTCAGTCAGATCTGATTTCCACAGGGTCTGGTGCTTTGCTGCTCGTGGTGGCCAGAGCCAGAGGAAGGACCAGAAAGGGTTACTAGTGCAGGAATGTTTGCAGTGACGTGTCTGCAGAGAACACCTCACCTTGATGAGGTTCAGCACGTAGGAAGGAGCTCAATACTCCTGATCTTGGCCATGTGGGAATTGCTGCCTGGTCCTGCAGGCTTCTTTTTCAGTGGAGAGAGACAGAGGAGTGTGCAGGAGGTAATCCACCCCCTTCCAAGGTGTATTAAAGCTTGTTGTTCATTTGGTTAGAGAAAACCTTAGGAGGGGTCCCAGTGACCTTTTTCTGCCCGTGAGGGTGACACTGCTGTCACAGCATCCTGCAAAGCTCTTCGCTATGGAGGGACCCCCTCATACCCAGATAATTTCATCTTACTGGGAGGGCTGTAGGTTTTTGAGGGGACTGTTTCTCACACAACTGTCTTCTGTAATTTGGGGCATATCTGATAGCTTCAAGGCAGCTGGGGACTTGTCTCTAGTTTATTAGTGCAGTGAAAATGCTTGCACAAGAGTTCTTTCTCATGAAAGTTTTGCAGAGTGGGACATACCCCTTTTTGTGTCTGGCCCGTCTGCCCTGCCCAGGAGAGGTTTTTAAAGGCGTTTCCCTGGTGTTTTGTTTTTTAATCCCTAATCCAGCCCTGGCTGTGCTGCTGGGGTGAGCAGTGGGGGCAGCTGGTGAGTTTGGTTTTGGAGCTCCTCTTGTGGATCTCAGTTCATCTGAAAGATTCATTGTTGTGCACTGAGGAAATGGCATTCACCTTTGCTGTGCATTATTCTGTGTGCTGCTTTTCAGCTCTTTCAGAACTCCAGGAATTCGAATGAAAAGATCGTGATTTTTGTGATCACTCCGTGTGATTATCTCCAGAATTATTAACCAGAATTAAAATCATTTATGCTCTTGGCTGGGAGTTGAGTGTGAAGCTGCCTGTTCCCTTCCTATCCTGGCTGAAAGAGTGCAGACAGGGTACTCCAGGGCAGGGTGTACACAGAGTGCATCTTGTGTTTTAGCATCTCTCACTTGGCTTTCACAGCATTTACCTTTAGTTTGCTCATTTTGACACTAAGCAGTGATTTATGTTTTTTTCCATAGCTGCCCACAACGCCTGCATTTTTTTCCTGATATACAGAATTCTTTCAGGACTTGTTTACACCAGCTGCTTTTTGGTGTGCTGCATTTGCCAGGCTGAAATCTGCTCTTCATGAGAGAGAGAGGTTGTTATTTTCTCCTGACTCACCTTCCTCTATAATTACCCGGCTCCAATCTGCCCCAGGCCGTGTGAGATCTCAATATTATCATTATTAACAGCCCTCCCTCACCCCCAGCATGTGCAGCAGCTTCCCAGCATAGCCAGGCAGGGCCAACCACGAAGCCAACAGGAGGACTCGATTATTCACGTGCTTAAGTGTTTGCAGGCACCGAAGCTGAGATTTTCACAAGCAATTAATGCTGTTGTGTGCCTGGGCTTTGATGCCTCGTTCCACAGGTTTCAGACAGTTCATTGCAGAGCACCAGCTCTGCCCTCTGAGCTCTGGGCCCCTTTGGGCTCTCTGGCTGGGCCATCAGAACCAGAGGGATTTTCTGGTCAGTCAGCTCTTGGATGAAGAGCTCTGGCTGGGAGCTTGTCAAATGGTGTGTGTCTGTAAAAGCCTTGGATGGATTGAGGCTGAATGAATTACCCCTTTGTCCTAGGGTGACTTTATGATGCTTGTATCCCCAAATTGTCTGCCCTGTTTGTGTTAGATATTATGTTCTGTACCTTCAAGGCTAGAGCAAAGAGGGAAGGAGCGCGCAGTTTGTTTGGAGAAACTGCTCTGACTCCTCCACATTCTTTTTTTTTTCCCTGCTCAGATGGTGCTGTCTTTGGACAGATGGACGGAGTTTTTTTTTCTTTTCCTTTTTCTTTTTTTTAATTGGTTTTTGGCTAATTAAAGCAGAGAAAGTTCCTGGACAGAGTCTTTGCCTTTTCATTGGGACTGGAGTCTGCCCTGGACTGAGAGGACCAGAGAGGCACCTGCAGCCCACCGGGGCCTGGGCCCCCCTGAGAGAGACTGAGAGAGCTGAGTTACACCCACAGCAAGGACACTTCCATTCTGGGAATCCCTCTGGATCAGCGAGAGGTTTTATTGTTTCATATTATTCCATTGTTAATGCTTGTGGGTTCTTGTTTGTTAAATAAATAGTTTTTTTCCACTTTTCTCGGAGGAGGTTCTTTCCCAAATTTTGCCCTAAACCAGGACACCCTTCCTCCTCCCTGTCCTTTCACTAGAGACACCATTCCCTTCTGTCTATATCAGAGCAGGTCTCCTTTATGATCCCTTTCATGGGACATAATTGTCGTTTAGCAGGCCCTGTGGTGTGCTGACCTATTTTCGTCCCTCTCTAGACAACATATCTGCAGATATTCGTCCCTATTTCAAGAATTAAATATATATTTCAAAAGCAGTCACGGAAATGAAGTACTGAATTTATTCTTTTCAGTTACAGTATAAAAGCACAACTTAATCTGTCCTTATAAAACTCAGCTTGTTGGCCTGAAGACAACAACTGTTCAGACAAATTAATAAAATACCTTTTCTTTAAGTATACATCCTGCATGCGTGCTTTAACAGAGGGTTTTCTGTGACAGCACTGCCAGGCTTGCTCAGGCTGGGTGCCTGAACAATTCTGGGGTAGGGACATTCTTCTTCAATTAAGGGGAGTTTTACACTCATTGAATCTTCTAAGTGAAGAAATCTTGGGTTAAGCTTAGAATTGTAGAATGTTTGAAAGGCTTTTGAAGGGGGGAGTCTTGGCTGCCTGCTGGGAAAGGCAGTGTAAAAGTGAGACCTGGGCTTGGCTTGTGTTTTGATGGAGAGCCAGTTTCAGGTGCTGCTGAACAGGATTTGGGAATGGGATGTGAAGTGCTGACTGTACAGCCTGCACAGCCTAAGCTAAAATAATAAAACCCAGGATCATGCAAATATTTCTGTGGGGCTTGGAAAGCCAGGCTGGGTCTGGGCCGGGTTCTGTCGTGAGGAGCTGGGGCTGTCTCGTGGCCCCAACAGAGGGAACCCATCAGGGGATTGTGTCAGGAATATAATGAGCTGTAGGATCGTTCTCTCGATGGTCAGATGATATACTTCAGGAGACAGGGTTGCTCATGGAACACGTGCTTTATTCTCAGGGGTCGTGGATGCCAGCGTTTGCCATCAGCTGCCAGCCCAGCTGCTGGCGTGGTTCCAAGAGGGTTCCAAGAGAGTTCCAAGAGGGTTCCAAGAGGGTTCCAAGAGAGCGAATTTCCTGTTACAGTCTATTTTATCCCATTCTGTGTTGAATATTCTATTTACAGTGACCAACCGGTGTGAGACACAAATCCTATAGAATTTACATACACCCTATGAGAACTACTGGATTTGAATAAGGCACTACCTCGTTATGCTAATTTCTATAATCCCTTCTTCCTGCTCTCCCTGCAGACCCTTTTTCTGCCTGGTCACTGGTATTGCTCAACATCCTGTCCCCTGGACTGGCATCCCTTCCCATATCAAAAGTGACTGTCATTTCTACCTCACTCACTGGCCCAATGTTCTCCAAACCTACTGCTAAACAATCATATTTATAAGGTTTCCCTGTATCACCTTCCCCAACAATGAGCTCTGCTTGATTCTGGATTCACTTGGGCTGGCAGTCAACGTCAGGCATTTTGGCAATGGTGAATCCTTTTCCTTTTCTCCAGTGTCTCTCTTTAGGGCGGATTTCAACAAAAAACCCGAGTTCTTTGTATGAGCTGAAGTCTCCAGAAGAGTTGAGGGCCCGTGGTTCACGTGCAGCTTTCCCAGCAGTGCCCAACAGCTGCTCTGAAGTGCTCATGAACTACACAGAAGTGCTGCTGTTTTGAACTCCTGCACACAGTCAACAGATTCACGTGGGAAATTAAAAGAGTGCAATTTTGTGGAGAGATCCTGAACGTGGCTGCTAAATGAGCACCGCCAAAACAAAACACAACCAAGGAGGGCTGCAGCTGGAGCAGCTGGGGAGGGACACAAATGACAACTGAAGGACTTGTAGATTGGCTCCTCTGATTGCTTGAAGACATCACTTTAGAAAAAACTTGGCATTTAGTGGGAGCCTGCAAGGAAACCTTTGGTGTGCAGGGAGCATGGAGAAAGCGCTGGGGAGAAGGGATTTGGAAGGGTGGTGGAGGAGCAGCAGGAACCAGGGAGTTGTGAAGTCAGGGAGAGGCAGAGAGGATTGGAAGATCTGAAACAAGCTGAGGAGAAAGGAGGGCTGTGAGAATGATGGGGGGTGATATCCAGGGGTACGGCTGTGGCTCCAGGTCGTGGCATCTGTGAGGGCTCCATCTGCTCTGTGTATAAATCCAAACATGTCCTTTAATGTTCTTTGCTGTGGGAGAATGCCAAGTGGTTCCCCTTGCAGGAAATTTCCAGGATTTTTGTGGCCTTTCTCTGATGTCCTGGGAAGTGCAGGCTGTCCCCAAGTTTGTACAGCCCCAGCTTCTGCCTCTGCTCAGTGTTGGATCTTGCCTTCATCTCTAACACCCAATTAGTGTTTTGAAGGATGTACGGGGCAAGAAAGCAAATAACCTTTCAGGCTGTTGATGAATGGCTTTTGATTTGAATAGAAATCACTGCTTACAAAGGTGTTTTCATTTGTAATGCCTATTAAAAAAAATAAAATCAAGTTGTATCTGAACCATCCAAGCAATACTAAAATTGCTCATCACCTGTCATGTAGCCTGTAAATCAGGATTTAATCCTCTAAATATTTTTGCTATTTTGAATACAAATTTGGAAAAGAACTTCTGGGGAAAAATAAAGTTGTGCAGCTTATAATATATTGACATGAAAACAGTTTTGAGGGCAAGTTGGATTTCATTTTTGGCTGCTTCTTGGTCCCGTTTTCTTAGAAGGAACAATCAACATCTGAGCTAAGGCAACAAAGCTGGGTCCTGCTTCTCCTACTGAAGCTTCAATCTCAATCCTTTATTCCTCTGGCTAACTATTATAAAACCTCCACTATTTTTCCCCAGTATTGCTCCCTGACTGTGGTCAGTGACTGGGAGAGGAGTGATGTGTCTGCAGCACACAGGGTTTTCCCTGGAGACAGGGGAAGGATCACCTCACCTGTGTGATGTGGGAATTCTCATGCCCTGTGTGAATGTGAGAATTCCTCGCAGGGAGTACTGACCTGTGATGCCTGAAGTTTTATCTTTCATGTTTTTCAGGCTCTGTGTGCCCAGGGTGCAGCTCTGAGCTCACACTCAGGGTCACTCAGCTCTGGGCTCACACTCAGGGTCACTCAGCTCTGAGCTCACACTCAGGGTCACTCAGCTCTGCACACAGCAGGGACACAAAACAAATCCTGCTCCTGCTGCACACCAAGGACAGCTGGGACAAGTGTTCAGCCCAAAAGCACAAACAAGGGTGGGCTGAAGGGAGAAAACAAGAAGGATGGGACTGCATAACCTGCAGCTGTAATTGGACAATTAAACCCCAATATGCAAATGGACCAAAACTGATAAAAGTGTGAGACCTCGTGACCGTTTGTCCATTTTGTGACCATTTTGTGACCATTTTGGGTCCACCTTGGGTGTAGCCCTGGCCAGGCTCTTGTCCTGCCCAAGGTGTGTCCTTAAAGGCCTTTTAATAAATATCTACTTTATTCTCCAGCTCTGTCCAGTCTCTGCTCCAGCTCAGCCTTCCCAAGGCGTCACTTGCCCATCTGGTTTGTGTTTGGTGCTGCTGATGAGGAGGAGAAGGTTTTGGAAGGGTCCTGTTGCTCGTGTAAGCCAAACCCACTGGGGGCTGCAGGAGATTCCTGCTGACCCTGAGTGGCCTCTGCAGTGGAGGAGCTCACTCTGTCCTTGTGGGAAATCCAGGCACAGAGGATTCCTGGAACCTCGTGCACGCAGCCCCAAACACAGAACTGAGTACAGGCTTTGACCTGAGGCCTTGGAAAAGGCTTCCAAATTTAGAGAACAGAAGCGAAAGTGTGGGTTGGTAGTTTAGATAGAAACACATTAAGCTAGGCAGTGGAAAGTTTTAAGGTTTTAAAGGTTGGATACAGAAATAGTTAGAGAAATAGGAAAAAGGTTTTAAGGTGTAGCAAGCAGTTTGTGTGTCACTATAGGATTGGGTAAGAAAGCAGCAGGACGTGTGATACAGTTCAATTAGCTACTGGTGTGAAAGTTAAAACAACACGTGTGGCAGTAGTTTATTGGCTAATAAACCTTTAAAAACCCGTGTAACCCGTTCTCTTGTGACCACTGACCACGGACAGCTGACCTCTAACATGCTGTGAGGATGTTCTCACCCTTCGTGAGACCGAGGCAATAAATCGTGCCTCAAACATCTCTCAGTGGTCCCGTCTCTCTTGCACAAGCCTGACACGAGTGCTGACCCTGCCTCTGCTCTGCCATGGGCTGGGTCAGAGCAAGGAGCTCTTCAATGCCATGATGAAAGGCACCTTCCATAATCTATGGACACAGCTTTGTAAGATCACTTTTTGGAACGGGATACGAATTGGACGCAGAGGCTTCGCCTCCTTGGCAGCAGCTTTTTGAGGTTTATTATTTTTATTTATAATAATAAATGTTGTTGTTGGTTGAGTCCCTCATCTGAAGCCCTTGTATTTACCTCGGGATTAACCCCTTAAAGCTCTGTGTACCCTGACCCTGCCTGGTAGCTGATGGGAGGCTGAGTTGTGCTTCAGTAGTTTTCACATCTGGTGGATAATAGAAGTATTTCCATCTCCAGCATTTACAATGCCACAAACTGTCGATTGGTTCTCTCGATGGTCAGATGATATACTTCAGGAGACAGGGTTGCTCATGGAACATGTGCTTTATTCTCAGGGGTCGTGGGTGCCAGCGTTTGCCATCAGTTGCCAGCCCAGCTGCTGGCGTGGTTCCAAGAGGGTTCCAAGAGGGTTCCAAGAGGGTTCCAAGAGGGTTCCAAGAGAGCAAATTTCCTGTTACAGTCTATTTTATCCTATTCTGTGTTGAATATTCTATTTACAGTGACCAACCGGTGTGAGACACAAATCCTATAGAATTTACATACAGCCTGTGAGAACTACTAGATTTAAATAAGACACTACCTCCTTATGCTAATCTCTATAATCCCCTCTTCCTGCTATCCCTGCAGACCCTTTTTCTGCCTGGTCACTGGTATTGCTCAATATCCTGTCCCTGGACTGGCATCCCTTCCCATATCAAAAGTGACTGTCATTTCTACCTCACCCACTGGCCCAATGTTCTCTGAACCTACTGCTAAACAATCATATTTATAAAGTTTCCCTGTATCACCTTCCCCAACAACAAACCCTTGTTCTTCAGAGCATGAAGGAAGCACTGGTTGATGAGGATTAGGAAGCAGTGTGTGGTACAGGCCTTTTTGCACCCTTTCCAGAATTAAACCCCAATGGCCAGGCAGCACAGAGTGGGAAGCACAGATGGGCAGTGGCTCTGCAGAGGACTTGTTCTGCTGGGAGCAGAGCCAGCACTGCTCCCTGCTCGTGGGGAGAGCAGAGACACAACAGCCTTGTCCAAGGCAGCAGCAGCAGCTTTCCCCTTTGTGCTGCCATGGAATAAAATGGGACAGAAATCTCTTCACCTCACAGCTGGTGCTCGGGCTCTGGTGTTCTGATGTTGAAGTGCTTTGATGCTCCTTCTTAGGATGAAAGGTTTGTTTCTTTCTTTTCCTTCTATGAGCTGGCTTTTCTTGCTGGTGTTGTCAATCCAAACGGGACAGTACAAACCCAGCCATGAGAGCCACGTCAGCTGAGAGGTTTCACAAGCTGCTATGAATTGAATTAAAAACTGTAACTCACAGTTGAGCAGGGAGGTGGAGAAAGGATGACACTTGATTGCAACAAGAATCAATTTCCTCTGCTTGCGTTCCTGGCTGTTTTATCTCTCCCCTGATGATTGCAGGTACTGTATTTTGGGTTTAATTGGGAATTTTCCCACCCAGTACTGAAGCAGACTGAGACGTGCAACCTTCCCACCCTCACATAATCACCACTGGGCTTTCCCAGGGAGGTTTGGCTGGCTTCATTTCATCATCATCCTGTTTGAAGTGCAACAAAACATTCATTTCTTGGGCTGTACTGCAGTCTGCACTTAAGCTTTTTGTTCCTCAGCTGAAGCTGGGACTTCACTTGGGCTCTGTAATTTGTGGGTGTGAGCAGTTCTTAACTTCACACCAAAAGCAACACAAGGGCAAAGCTGGAGTTTGCCTTGCCCTGAGAGTGATGCTTCAGGGCAGATTTTCCTTACAGGTCTCAAGAATTAAATGCTGTTGGCTCCATCTCACAAGGGCTTGGCAGAGGCATAGAGAGGATCAGGAGACCAGGAGGGAACCTTTAGGGTGGGGAAGAGGCTCTCTGCACCCAAATCCTCTATCCACAGGGCCACACTGCTCAGACTGCAGGAGCTCGGCCTCCTGTGGGCCTCTTGTGGTGCAGGGGTGCAAATAAATTCTCCTCTGCTTGTACTAATTTGACTCTGGTAGGTCTGCCAGAGCCAGCAGATCTGCTGGATTGGAACAGCCTGAAATGGGGAAAGATCTGAGGATAAACCTTGCAAAAAGCCTAGGGCCCCTGTGGGCCTGAGCTCTTTGACAGCATCCTAAACTGGATGGATGCTGGGAGGATCCTGGCTGAATGACCTTGGGGAAACTTGTTTTATCTTCCCTGGTTTCCGGAGCTGTTGAAGTGAAAGCTCTTCCAAAGGAACAGAAATGATCAGCAAGTGCCCAAAAAGAACAGCAGTGATAAAGATTGGTGTTTCCTCTGGCAAAAAACTTCTCAGAGAGGTGTGTGAAAAGGAGGGTGGGCTGAGCTGACCTCCTTTGGAGCAGCCTGGTACAGTGTAAAGGTGTTGTGTGGACACCTTCCTCTTGGTACAGGCACATGCACACACCTGTGTGCCCCTGAGCACAGGTTCACGTGCCACACAGAATTACAGAATGGTCTGAGTGGGAAGGGACCTTAAAAACCACCCAGCTCCAAGCCCCCTGCCGTGGACAGGCTTGCTAGACCAGGTTGCTCCATCCAGCCTGGCCTTGAACACTTCCAGGGATGTATCCAATGGATGTGGATGTGTGGGTGTGTGTCCAGCCACCTGCAGAAGTGCTGCTTTTATAGCCCTGCTCCCTCCCAGGGAGGATGGAGAGAGGTGAGAAAAGCAATTTGTTGGGGAATACAGGAGTGGTAAGAAGCAGACAGCGTTTGGATGGAAGTCAGGTGGCTTGAATAGGAATTTTTATTCTTCAGGGAAAGCTCTGGACGGGCAAGAAGGAAGCAGGATTGCCACAGAGCATAATTCCACTGCAGGTCCAGAAAGCCTAGGCTGAGCACTGGTGGGATAATATCAGTTGTATCTGAGCAGATTCCCTTTTGTAATGACGTAAATTAGTGAGACTGTTCATCTGTTGTCCAGAGACTTCAGCAAGAAGCTGCATCTGGTGTCTCTCTGGTCTTTGCATGGACCTTGAAGACCACAGTTTGTTAAAATCAGCCACCAGCTGGATCCAAGTGCCCTCACCACTCTTTGGGCCAGGCAGTTTTTGCCCACTGAAGAGCACCCATGAGCAGCCAGGCTCTCCAGAAATGCTGTGGGGAATGGTGTCACAGGCTTTGCTCTGTCTATCTAGGCACATCCACAGCTTTCCCCTCTCATTTTATAGCAACAAAGTGATGACATCAGCCTTAGATTACTCAAAGTTTTGAGCTAAAGGTGAAGGCAGGGATAGGAATAATCTTATCTTTATTTTTCAGCTGTCTTCTCAGTTTTGCTGACCTATTTGTCCTCAGACCACCCTTTTCTCCACTTCACTTGCAGTAAAAGGTGGTTAGGAAAGATATTTAAATTTTGTTGTCTTTTCCAGAGGAAATTCACAGAATTTTGCAGTCATTTGTTGCTTGGATTTGAGCTGGTCTGTGTACATGTCTGTGCAGAGCACCCAGGCTCCAGCTTCCAGACACACACACATAAAACAGATTCACCAGGAGCTGTTTAAAAACAGCCTCAGTGACAGCAGCAACATCAGCAACAGCAGCAGGAGCTGTGCTCCCCAGCAAATTCAAGTTATGCAACTGATCTTGAATTCATTCATAAAAATGGTCTGAGTTTTGCAGAGCTAAGGTACCACATGAGGCCAAGAGAGGGCTCCAGTAAACTGTGTTTCCTTTTCTCTGAATTGAGGGATTTTGGGAGATCTCAAGGGAGGAGGAAGAATGAGAGAGAGGAAACATATGAGAAGTGCAAAGGCATGCTAGAAAAGGAAGAAGAGAGAGAGAGAGAGAGAGAGGAAAAACCCATAAAATCTCTGCTAATTTCTAGTGTTCTCTCTTTATTTTCTATAAGACTGTACAAAACGAAGCCATGCATGTAAATAAACTGTGTAAGTGTACATGAACAAGGAGCAAAAACAAAGGAGGAGGAAGAACACGTGGCTGGTGCTCTGGGAAAACAACTTTCCTGATGGCAAGTGCTGAAAAAGTCAGAGAAGGCTCTGGACAAGGGCAGGAAATTTGGCAATGCCACAGAACTGGCAAATCCACAGTTGTGCACAAAGCTAAGTCTTCCTGTCAGGAAAAAATGTATAATCCACCTTTTATTAGCTACAGCCACATTTTCATTTAAATTGGTAGGAAAGTACTGATGTTACTGTGGGTTGTGGAAGAAAATTTAAATGCCCAACTTCCTAACAAATTTTTCTTAAAGAATCTCAGCCCAGAGCCTCCTTATTTTCTGCAGCTTAAGGGCTGTGAGGTGCCTGTGTGATGGGACTGCTGGTTGCACCGTGCTGCTTTGGAATTTCTCTCTCTTTGCACAGCACAGCTGAAAACATCTGACACTCTGAGGCAGAACCCACTTGGACCATGGAGAAAATCTTTCTGTGCCTGTCTTTTCCCTTTCAGAACCACCTTCAAGGTGGCAGCACTTGACTTGCACAAGAATTTTAACCATGCACAAGAATTTTGACCATTCACAAGAATTTTAACCACACGACCTCCAAGCATTTCACACAAATGTTCCAGTGAGTTATAATAATTACAAAGTGCGTTGCTATGTCTTGGGACACTTGTTCAACACGAAGAACTCGTGGCAGAACACGTCACAGCAAGGACTGAAGAGGCTGGTGGTCAAAAAAAAGAGAGCTGGAAGGATGGAAAAAGGCAGCAGGCATTCAAGCTGCTGACTGGTAAGCAAAAATTGCTATGGGGGAATAAAGAATGAAAGACTGAGAGGAAAGACAGCTTGGATTGCCTTCAGGATCTCAGATTTGGTTCAGAAGGTCATACAAGTCCAGTGGAGGCATTTCAGGAGATGTTAAACACCACTGAAACACAGGGTGTGAAAGATTCCCTTGGCAAGAGCACCACTGGTTTTCTCCTTGCCATTTTAAATTTCTAATGCTGTGACTGAGGGGTGCCATTTAAGGCCTTGGTGGCCCTGCAAGGTGGCAATTCCAGCTTCACTGAGGTGCAGTCCAGCCTGCTTAGAAGAATAAACTTTATATGCCAGGAAATAAAGACTGTCTCTAATTGGCCTGTTGAGAATTAATCACTGCAAAAAGCCAATACAAATCACAAGTGCAACAAGCTTTCTGAACAGTATTACCCTGAGAACCCAGCTCCAGTCTGGAGAAGAACACTGACCAGGGATTTTAAAAGTCTTTTATAAAACCTCCTGTGACTGTAGCAGTTTCAGGAGCCCTTTGATCCAAGCATCACAAATAGAAGGAGATGCATCCTGCTGAAATGCCACTCACAAGCACTGAAAGAATGGTCTGCTAAACTTCCACAAGTCAGACTGACACAAGCTTCTTGCTGATTTTTGTTTTTTGTTGTTAGTTTTAGACTAGGTAACATGAAACTCTGAATTTTTCCTCATCTACTATGTCCACTGTCAAGGGAGAAATATTCTGGAGACCTTTTTTATGCATTGGGCAAAACATTTTTCCAGGTCTTTGAGGTTTGTGCTGCCCAGGTGCAGTACAGGACACCTGAGTGTGATATCAGCTTCATCCCAGCACCATAAACCTCTAAGATAATGATGCCTTGAGAAGACTGACCTGGAGCAGAGACTGGACAGAGCTGGAGAATAAAGTAGATATTTATTGAAAGGCCTTTAAGGACACACCTTGGGCAGGACAAGAGCCTGGCCAGGGCTACACCCAAGGTGGACACAAAATGGTCACAAAATGGACAAATGATCACGAGGTCTCACACTTTGATAAGATTTGGTCCATTTGCATATTGGGGTTTAATTGTCCAATTACAGCTGCAGGTTATGCAGTCCCATCCTTCTTGTTTTCTCCCTTCAGCCCACCCTTGTTTGTGCTTTTGGGCTGAACACTTGTCCCAGCTGTCCTTGGTGTGCAGCAGGAGAAGGATTTGTTTTGTGTCCCTGCTGTGTGCAGAGCTGAGTGACCCTGAGTGTGAGCCCAGAGCTGAGTGACCCTGAGTGTGAGCCCAGAGCTGAGTGACCCTGAGTGTGAGCTCAGAGCTGAGTGACCCTGAGTGTGAGCTCAGAGCTGCACCCTGGGCAGCACAGAGCCTGAAATACATGAAAGATAAAACTTCAGGCATCAATAACACAAGCAGAGCAGCTTGATGGAAGAGGAGCTCATTTTCCCATGTGCTGCCAGCCTTGGCACTGTCAGCAAAAGAGGCCAACGAGAGTCCCAGGCAAAGAAATTTATTAACTAGTGATGTGGACTTTACTTTTTCATGTATACACGCTGGATAATATAAAGACAGTGTTGTAAAACTTGCTTTATCATACTGACTTCCCGTGTATGTATCACTTCTGGATTTTGCCTTCTTTCTCTGTCTCTGAAAATGAACTCCCTGCTGTCCCCTGAGCACATTTCTGAGGATTGTCCTGTTTGCTCCATGCCAGGCAGCAAAGCTGGAGCTGACACCTTCCAAGTCTGTGATCCTGCCATGGAGCAGAATTCATTACCTGTTTATTCAGGCCCTGAGCTGATCTATGAAGTGTGGTGGCTGTCAGGGGCCAGCCCTTTCCTAGAGGAGCTGATCTCTGTAGTAAGCCAGGACTGCCTTGCTGTAACTGCTCTGTTAGCAGCAATCTAGCATTTTCAGCTCCCTGCATCCCTGGTGTGGCCTCTTTTGTGTTCCTGAGCAGGTTGTTCCTGCTTCACTGCTTTGTTGGGCACAATGAAAACTTGCCCACTTGGCACAGTGTTTGAACGTGGTGCAGTGCTGGGGGTGAAGGCACCTGGGCTCTGGGTCAACCTCCTGAGTGCTTGGGGTGTTTGCAAGACCTGAGAATGGGAAAGGTTGGACATGGGCAGGTTGGGTCTGCTGCACTGGGGGATTTCGTGTGCAGGAGTGATGCCACCAGCATCAGGAGCCCTCCATTCCCCACCTCTCCCCTCCATCCTGTTGTTTCCTCCTTTGGGAAGTTCCAAGGAACAGCTCCCACCAGGACATGAAGTTTGTCCCCTGGTTTGCAGCGAGAGCTGTCACCTGAACAGGCTTGTTCCATGTCATGGCTCAGCCCACGTTTCATTTGTCACTGCAGGGTTTGAAGGTCCTGCTGGCTCCTCATCAAGGAGCACAGTGGGTCTGGTTGTCTTTGTCTTGCTCTCTCTTTTGCTGGAGGACTCCTGGACCCATTCTGGAAAAGGCCCTTTGTTAAAATCTGGATTCCCAAGACATGTCAGATGAGTCTTTTTTCCCTGAATGCCCCGTGCTGAAGCAGAAGAAGAGTCAAAGCCGCCCTTTCAGGTTTTCTTCTGGTTGTTTATTATTTCTTATCTACAAATTCTCTCTGTGCCCTGCCAAGGTCTTGTTGCAGCGAGGGCAGGAGACGACTCCCGCCCATGACAGGGGGGCAAAACCTCTTATACCATGTTCTACATATCTTTTATTGACCATTAATCACCAATACCTACTGCTAATGTCAGACAGGTCACCTCTGTCCTACACCAATCCCTGTGAGCCACCACAGCAGAAAAATGGGTGACAAGGAGAAGGACAAAAAGGACAAGGACCACACCCAGGTCCTCCATGTTTTTCTTCTGACCCCTTTCTAAAAACCCCAATATTCTCCATTTGCACCCCGTGATCACTTAACTGCTATTACTAACTATTATTTTTGTTACATTCTTGTGACTTGTCATTCATTTCACAAGCTGAAAGCTCTCCCATGGCCTGAGATCCAGGGCAGTGTCTGTCTGGGCTCTGTGCAGGGGGGTCCCTGACCCCTGCCAGGACCTCAGACCCTCCAGGGCAGTCAGAGGAGTGCCCTGGACTCCGACACCCAGTGTTTGAAGGTGGTGTCTGGAAGGCCTGGCTGTAGCAGTGGAGGGCTCCCATATCACCCACAGGATTTTTGGTAATGAAGGGTCTAGTCCCTGGGCAGCACAAGGTTTTTGAGGTAGTGCAAATAACCCCAGATAACGTTTGGAGATCCACACTTTGTCCCTCAGCCCTGGAGGGTGTGGATAATCTCAACCCAAGTTTAGTCTCGTGCTGCTGGAATAATTTGTGTTGTTTCTGCCAGGGGAAGGTGCAGGGGAGGAGGGGGAGAGAGGAGCCCGTTTGCAAACACTTGTGAAGAAGGAGGCAAAGCGGATTTATGTTGTAATGGGAGGGATTTGGCTGTGGGACATCTGAACGAATACAATCTGATGAGTTTCATTAAGGCTACACCTCATTCTTTTAATTAACTTCTTGTTCTTGTCCTTGGTGAAGTAGTAATTATTTTTTAATTAGCCCAACACTGCATTGCAGAGCTAGCCAACCCTAGCCTCATCTTGGAGAGGTGTCATAAGAATTAAGTTAATTAGCTTGTCACCATCCCTGTAAAATATGGCTGAGTTTGGCAAAAAGGAGGAAAAGAAGACCCTTTGCTGTTCCAAGGTTAATTAAAAACCACAGTGCACAGGAGTCAAGTGGGAGAGAGGCAGATCCTGGAGTCTGGTGAGTGCTGTGGGTCACATCCTCTGGGGCCTCAGAGCTGGAAACACAAGGGCACCAATCCCCAATTCCTGCTGTTCCTCCTGCACCCTGGGGCTGGGCTGTGAGGCAGCTCTGGGGCTGTGGCTGCAGATGGAGACAGCAAATCTGGGAGCTGTGGCCAGCCTGGCCTGCAAGGCAGAGCCGTGGAATGGTGGAATGGGTTGGGTTGGGTTGGGTTGGGTTGGGTTGGGTTGGGTTGGGAGGGATCTTAAAGCTCATCTCATTCCACCCCAGCCATGGCAGGGACACCTCTGACACCTTGTCCCAGGTTCTTCCAAGCCCCATCCAACCTGGCCTTGGACACTTCCAGGGATCCAGGGGCAGCCACAGCTTCCCTGGAGTTCTGGATTCTCTGGATTCTGGCTGTGATTGTGGAGGTGGGAAGGAATCCGAGACCGGAGCCTGTCACCGTGCGCCTTTCTTGTGTGTAAATTCCATGAAACTGCAATTTCTGCAATTTTAGCTGGTGAACAAATATATTTCAGGTTCCAGCATCTCACAGAGTCAATACCAGAGGGGAAAAACCCACAAACATTAAAGAATTTGTAGAACTCATCCATTCCCCCCGGTTATTTTCATTAAACTGGAAGAAATTCCGTAAAAATGAACTCAGGAGGTGAAAAAGCTATTTTCTCTTGCAGAGCCCGTATCAGTGAGAGATTTTCCATCACCTTTTGGCAAACCCTGGTCCCTGCACATCTGTGATTCTGCAGGAAGCACACTCACAAATATTCTGGTGTGCTGTGGCAGCTTCTCTGCCTTTCACAGAGAGTCCAGAGAAATCAGACTTTTTCTTCAAGCCTCATGTCGTGCTTATTTGACAGCTCAGCATTAATTGGGTTTTTTTAAAGGCAATTTCTATCTCTTCTGATTGAAGAGATGAACTTGAATAAATGATTCCTGGGGGATTTAGAGCTGTCTCCTAAATCTCTCCAGATGATAATGGCTCTGCTCTCTTTGCTCCGAGGGAATCCTTTTTGTTTCTAGGTGTGTTGCTAATTGCTGTTTCTCCTGGATGGACTCTGAATGCTCACAGATACTTTTCCTTGTGCAGTTTCCCAGGACAAAAAGCTGATCCTGGCACCCCTCCTGCTTGCCAGGAACAAGGAGAAGCATTAGTGAATATTCAGAGTCCATCCAGGAGAAAGGTGTTAACACCTCCTTGTCTGTCTGTCTGTCAGGTATCAGACAGATACCTGTCAGATCTTCTGTTCCTAGGCCATTTGGGTCCTGCAGCATCTCTGAGCCAGTTTAGAAAAGATCAGTAATACACAGCAAACATCATTCTTTGGTGCCTTGTAGCCATTGGCTTTGTGGGATTTAGGACAAGCTTCCGTGGAGGAACTTGTACCATGACTTTTGTCTGACAGTTCTCAAGGATTCCTTTAGGTCAGAGCTGAAGATATTTTGAAAATAAAAGTTGTATTGTTTTATAACCTGGGGCTATTTTAATGGAAGATACTGATAAATATGAACATGATTTCATACAACATCTTTTTCCCAGAAAATTCTGACTCTTCACTGAAAAGCAGTTATCTTTGGAAGTGGAAAACTTTATGTCCAGATTACAGAATCATTCATGTTAGAGAGCTCTGTTACTGTTTTTGTGTTGTTGTGAAATCACAATTTCTGCAGGCAGTAGGCTTCCTTCTTTTTTTTTGGTGAAAAATATTATGTATTAAAAAAAAAAAAGTATCTATCAGTAAAGCTTTGACATAAAATTTATGACCAGCCCTGCTCTAGAGCAGCTGGCCACCATCAGAGACAGGATACTGGGTAGACAAGCCCCTGCTCTGATCCAACAGAGTGATTTTTATATTCCAATGTAAATAATCATTTAAGAGGTAACTGTTTGGGGCTCCCTTAAGCTTTCAGCTGGGGGTCTGCAGGCTCTGTTTTTAGCTCAGCAGAGAAGGTTCTTAGTGAAAAACTGAAGGGGAAAAAATAATTCCAACAACCCCAGCGGTCTCCTTCAGAGAATAAGGATATTAACTTTGGCTTTAATAAAAACATAAAGTTAACTAATCTACTGTGAAGAGCTCCAACTGCAAATTGTGGCGATTTACTAGTGAAAAATTGGAAGGGGACCGAGAGTTGGAGGGAACCTGCAGTCATTAGCTGCAGATTAATCATGAATTAAATGACTTCTGATTGTGTCAGTCCAACCATTGCAAGGATTGTGCCTTTCCAGCCTTTGGCTGCTGAAGGGAAGGAAGAAGAGGTCTGGATGGGGTGGATTGTAAGGATTGTGCCTTTCCAGCCTTTGGCTGCTGAAGGGAAGGAAGAAGAGGTCTGGATGGGGTGGATGCCTCACTGTGGTGGGGATAACTGGAGAAGGATGTGGGATGCTTGTGATGCACAGATATTCTCTTGTGTTTGAAGTGGCTGCTGCTTCTGCCACTGCAAACATCCCTTTAAAAAGTAACATTTCTGCTTTCGGATCACAGAATGCACGTAGTGGCCACGTGTCTCCAGGATATGAGGGGTGTTTTCAGCAGTGAGGTGGGAAAATGGTGCACCCCCAGGCTGGAGAGCTGAGGCATTTGTTCCAGCTGAACTTCTGGATGAAGATGAAGATCAGTTGAGGAGCAGGGTTGGGGTCAGGTCCACTCAAGGCTTGTGTATTTGCATGTGCTTTCAGGAATTTTTCACTGGTGTGGAGCAGTCAGTCACGCAGGTGCCCTGGTGGTGTGTCAGGGGGTGCTGGCTGTGGATTGCTGAAGTCTCTGCTCAAATAAGAGTC
Source organism: Nicator chloris (assembly GCA_013400495.1). Lineage (NCBI taxonomy): Eukaryota > Metazoa > Chordata > Aves > Passeriformes > Pycnonotidae > Nicator > Nicator chloris. The sequence goes on along the minus strand of WAAE01012598.1, from coordinate 218,780 downwards.
ACTGGAACAGCCTCCTGAAAGAGACCTGTTCCTCTGACATCCCATAAAATACATGCATTTTATTTGGTACAACGGGTTATATTTATTAACCACATGGATCCTGTTGCAGTCCAGATGAACACTCAATCCAAAATGACCAGAGAGTCTGAACAGAAAGCCTGTGCCCCATTTTTGAGAGCATCTGGACCCTGTGAATGGCCTTTGTGTGGAACTCTCTTACAGTAATGGATAGCCTAATTCTAAAAATCCCCCTGCTTAAATTGGAGGGAAGTTTGTATTCATTCTACTCTAGATTTAAGGCTTTCTTCTGCCCTCTGGGATGTTTACTGCTAAACATCCAGTTTCCCCTGAAGATACAGAGAAATGCCAGCAACCTGCAAGCTTCCAAAAGACCATTCCAAACGGCGTGAACAATAAGCAGAAAGGGAATCCTAATTGTGTGGCTTATGGCTTATCCCTACAAACCTTCCCACTCCAAGAGCTGGGGGGGTAATAACTGCTCAAACAAAGTGCAGGGCATGTTAAGGCAGTGCCTGTCTGAGCTATCAAACCTCGCTGCTTGCGAGAAACACGTAATCCCTCTTAATGTCATTCCTTGCATTCCGTGTGGCTAGAGGGCTGGCTTCCAGTAAAACTGATTTTCTAGCTGATGATCAGAATTAGGAAGGAGCTGGGAAGGGGCTCCCAGCTCACTGTGGGGCACTGCAGTGGTTGCTGCGTGGCCAGGAGGAGACAAGGAACAGGGAGCAGCCCAGGGCCAGCTGCTGATGGAGCTCCAGGGGTCAGGAGTGGCTGTGTCCAGGCTCGCCTTGCTAGGAAGTGAACCTCTTGATGTTTTTTTTTTAAGCAGAAAAAAACAGCAGTAGAGTTTTTTGAGGGGCCACTGGTAGTCCTCTGGGATGTGGCCATGTGAGATTGGTGGTGTCTTCTGTAAGAAATTCCCCACTGGGTTTAGGGGAATTAGATCAGGGTGTCTGTGGTCCCTGCAGCCTTTGGGCTGGTCAGCAGACAGCTGAGGGCAGGGATTCTGTAGAGGAATAGGACTCTAGAAGGTGATTTTATTTCAGTAGGGTTAGGCATGGGGCTTTTTCTCTGTGAAGCAAACACACAAAATCATATTCACCCCTCACCTGAGCATTTCCAGTTCCTGAGGTCTTTGGGGTGGGGGGAGCTGATGTGGGAAATGCTGGCCTCTGGAATGAGAGGGATCAGCACGTGAGTGGCACAGCACCATTTACTAAGTCTGGAGGGAGGGGTGTGCTTCCTGTTGGGAAAAACATTTAGGTTGTACCTTTCAGAGTGCTTTCCTCCACACCCAGGTTGATGGGAGTGAGCAGTGTGGGCTCCAGGGAGGATGCTGTGTTGCTGGATTAGCCTCAGTGTGACCAGGGAACACACTGAACCCTGAGGTATGTTTGCTGGTGTCCAAGCCAGCTTCCATTTAGGAGCAGGGTGGAGGCTGAAGGACAAGCCTGCCCTGGTGAGCACTCTGGGGTGGTGGTTCAGGGGAAAACCCTGTGAAGTTTAGCATGTGGAAACAAACTCTGCCTCTTCCATCCAGACACTGCAATAGGCGGTGTCGTGTGGATGCCTCCAAGACAGTAATTGAAAAAAAAAAACAAAATTAATCCACCTCCACCTCTTGCTGTTTGCCTGTCCAGCCCCCCAGGGACCAGCGGGGTTTTTGCTTGGCTTCAGTGCTAATCAGTTTTCTTCTCTGTAATAATCCCCTGTCTGACAACTCCAGACAAGGATGCTGCTCCTGAAATGCTCAATTGTGGCTGTTTAGTTTCAGTGAAACAAAGAGGTCCTTTGAACGATTCCAAGTTGACCAGAGATTGGATCAGCCTGCAGGACTTAGTCTGAGGTGTTCAGAAGAGCTTGGGAGGGATGAGAAATACTTCTGGCAAGCCACTGTCCTGTGGTAGCTCCACCTCATGCTGTGAGCAGCAGCCTGGGTTTTATTTTGGTTTTCAGGGCAGAATAAAAAATTAGATAGGTGGAAATTGTCAACTGTGGAACAAATCGAAGTTCGCACGGAGGGTTATTTTGTCTTCTTCATTAAAAGTAGATCAGTCTCCAGCTAAAAATACCATTTGGCAAAAGGGGAGTTGAAGCATTCATTCTGGGTAATGCTGAGATTCCACACAGCGACCTTCCCTGGCTCTTCTCCAGACTGACTCACTTTTTAAACCTGCTTTTGCTGCAACCATCACTTTAATCTGTCCTAGCCCATCCACTGCTGAGCCCTGCAGGTGTGGCCTGGTGGAGATGCAGCACAAAACGATGGGTTTTTACTTTAAGGTTGAGGGCTGTTACTTTACAGAGGGCTGTGTTGGATAAAGCCTCCTCTGCTCCCTGGAGCTGCTGGAGATGTTTTGTGGTTGTGCTCCAGCCTCATCTGGAGTGGAGTGGAGCAGCCTGCTGAGGAGGCTGAAGGTGGGATGATGATGGCTTGTGCAGGGTGCTGCTCCACACGGGGACAGCTCCTCTCCTGGCTCTCCATGCCAGCCTGCGTTCAGCCATGCCCTGGCCTCCAGGTTGTGGCACAGCTTCAGTGAAGGATTTGTTGTTTTTTGGTGGGGAGTAGACTGGAATGAGGCAGACAGTGACCTCTGCTCAGAGGCAGCAGCTGAGCCAGGTGAGAATTTCCTGCTGTAGGAGCCAGCTGGGCCAGCTGGGTCTCCAGTGAGGATTATTCCACTGATTTCACCCCAGGAACTGGCTGCATGGTGGCTGTGCTGCCTTTAGATGGAGTGAAGACTGGGATGTGGAAATCACAGCCATGAAATATTGCATTAGTAAGCCTCCTGTTACATTTTCATGGAATTGGGGGGGAAAAAGAGGGGAGCATCTTCCCCCCACGATAAAATATTGCAGCAGACATCACTGATGGGGCTGGGTAGAGACAACAATCCAAAGATAAGGGCGCTTCTCCTCCCCCCCCCTCCAAGCACCTCCCTCAGTTTCTTTTTTCCCTTCCCTTTTCTCCTCGTGTTTCTGAGTTAAGAGGATTTTTTAGGCACAGTAACGAGCTTTTGCTTTGAACTTGGAATATGCATGCTGCAAAGAAAGCCCCTGGACCGTCCTTACTTAGTATGCCCAAATATGATTAGTGTCAGACTGTGAAATATCACTCCCTTATCTCTAGGAGCCAGCAGACAGGAACATTTCTAGGGATCAGGGTCTTTTTTATTTTTTTGGCAAAACGCCGACGTTGAGAAGGAGATGTTTTCTGTGCACAGTCTCTTCACTGGCACGATTCTCATAAGCCTCTGGAGAATCCTCCTGCTTCTCTCTCTCTCTTTCTGCTCTCTTTCACTCATTCATTCCTTACTTCATCCCTCATCATCTGCCTCGACATTAATTCATGCCCAAGAGAGATGATTTTCAAACCAGCAGCTGATTTGGAGTTGAATTTCCTCCTCAGTCGTGTCACTGTTTCACCTACAGCTGAGGAGCAGCCCTTTCCCTCTCAGACTTGAAGAGATGCTTCAAGAAGATTCCTGGTTAGATGAATTAATTATTTGGGCCATCACACAGGCTGCATTGTTGCTGTTTATCTGCTGGCCAATGCTGTTTTGGCAAGGAAAAAAAAAAGCCCAGCCCAATTTGTTTCCATGTTAAGGGTCTTGCATGTCAACACCTGCAAACTGTGGATAAAGGATTTGTATCTCCTCTAATTTCATGGATCTCTTCAGTGGTTTTATTAAGGAAAAATAGGAGAAGAGGGAAGAAAATTAGTATTAAATGTGTTAAAATGTGTTTCCATCCTTGCTTAACAGGCTGCCAAAATTGCCTTCCTTTCCCCCCACCCAAAAAAAAGCAAAAAATCCCAAGCGTGTGGAATAATAGGAGAAACTCATTACAAATGTATCACTTCAATGCCTTGGAATGCTTTTGTTTCCAATTCTCTTTGATCTTCAGATGGGCTGAAGATAAGGACTGAAACTGCTTTTTAATATCTTCATCCAGATCTGGCACTCACGACGTGTGGAGAAGAGCTCTCCCGAAATCAGAGCCCGCGTTTGAGCTCATTCTCTTCAGCACATTTCAATTGCAGGCTTTGATTGTGATCTACTTCTGCTTGCAACTTGGAAATGTTTAGGATTTAGTGCATCTCGAGCTTAATACTCTTACATGCACCATTGGCCTCTTCTGGGAAGGATTAGAGCACTTCAGTTATAAGTCCTAAGCCTTAACACTGCTCTGAAAGAATCTTCCACTGAAGTAACAGCACATCCAGCACTGGGCTTTGAGCTGCAGGAGCACTGATGCTGCTGCCAGGCCATGATTTTTTTCTGTTCTGACCACAAGTTTTATGGAATCATGTCGCCCTGATTTTCAGCCTTCTGATGTTTAAATAAATTCTGAATTCTTTCTCATAGATTTTCTGTGAATAAGAGAATTGTTTTTGTTTTAGCTTTAGCTATGTTTGCATGCCTTCTTAGAGGAGGGAACCTCTTGATGGACATCTGTTTTAACCAGTGTGATTAAAAAGGTGTTAACCTTGCCCACCAATAATTAAAGCTTGTCTGAAATATTACTTAAAGAGTCAAATTTTGTAAAGTAAACAGATTTCAAGCTCGTGAATTACAGAGTCCCTGTCTTGATTTCGTGTCATATTGCAACAGAATCATGTCTGGATTGCATCAGAAATGTCCTTGCTATTTTAGACATGAAAACTGTGAAACTGCAGGTTCTGCTCTAAGCAGAGCCTTCTTTGAAACAGGTCGAAGAGTGGGTGTCTTGGTTGTGATCAGAACTGGAGGAGGAAGTTGTGGGGTTGCTGTGAGGATGATTGTGCTGAGATTTGAGCTGGGAGGTTGGGCTGAACTCTGGAAATGAGGGGAAATAAGGAGTTTGTTGGCTTGGGACATCTGAGGGGTTTTTGAGAAGGGCTGGAGTCAAGGATTCAGGAAAGGCTGATCCTCCAGAAGAGTCTGCAGGTGGGTATTTATAGACCTGGGAAAGTGTGACCTACAAAAGAGGAGAAATTCTGCTGTTTAAATTTAGAGTGAGAAGACAGAGGAGACAGGAGAAACTCACAGACTTTGTGAGTGCAGGAGTGTTGGAGACAGGATTAGGAGAACTTGTGGATTGTGTTGGCCCAGGTTTGCATTAAGGAGGGGCTGTAGCTGGCAGGTGTCAGGACAGGAGTGCCCAGCCATGGGGGTAGCAGAGCTCTGGAAGAAGCATGGAACAAGTGAAACTGGTTTCTAGCTGCTTGGGAAACGTGGAGCAGGAAAGACATGGGCAGGACTGGTCCTGTTTTGGGGTAGAAGCAGGACAGTAAGCCAGCCTTATGGCATCCTTTTCACCCTTCTTCTGCAGATATTCAGTGATACTGCTTCAATTCTTGATTCTCTTAACTTAAGCCACCTCCAATCCCCCACAGTGAGCTGCCATAGGCTGTAGGGAGCATGTTGTATAATGGTATTATTGTTTTTCTTTTCCTTTTGGGCTGTTACCAGCCTGCTTTGTTCATAATGTCAAATAATGTCTTATTAATCAATATTCATCGATAACCAAAGTGCTGTTTTTTTGGCTGGAAAATGTTGACTCTGAGGTTTGGGCCTTGAAATGTGTTCAGCATTTGCCTGCCCTTCTCCTGTTGAATCCTGTGGCAATAATCCTACTGATCGTGGTGGGAGTAGAATTCATGGGAACACAAAATAAAAGGAAGCCTTGGAAATCCTGCTCTGAGCATTTTGTGACTCAGGTGTCAGAGGAAACGTGATGTAATCCAGTGTCAAAGGTACTCTGAAACCTTTCATGAAGAATTTTTTAAAATAAAAATGACCTTTTAAATAGATTGACATTTTTGAAGCAAAAAAGTCGATTAGCATGAAAATATGGGGAATAGAGTCACTTCTCTCAAGGTGTTGGAGCAAACCTCAGGATGTTGTCTTTTCTTGCTGGAGAGAGAGCCTGGCCAAAGGGAATATATTTGGAAATATGGAATCAATTTCCTTGTTAGCTTTATTGCCATCAGCAGGGAAGGAGAGCAGGAGGTCCCTCACCAGAAATTCAGGATAAGCATCTCCCTGTGGCTCTCCAGCTGGTGGATATGACTCTTTCCCAGTCTGTGCTAAGGAGAATCCTCCTTCTAACCATTCCATGGTTCTCCATTCCTCAGGGCTCAGAATTCATCTTCTGTGTTCTCCTTCTGTGTTCTATGAAATGACTATTTTCCATGAAAATGATAAAAACTGAAAAGTTGCTCCCATCATTCCCCTTCAGTCTATGCCCAAAAAGTTCTACCCTAGCCACGAAATTTGCTCTGTATTTTTTTTTAAACTCATAATAACATTTTCCCTGGAAATCTTCAAAGATTTTACTTCTCCCTGCTTGATTTATGAACACACAAAAGAGCTGGTTATAAGTTCAAATGCTGGGATTTATGGCTGTGATTGATTCTTGCGGGTATGCTTTGCTCCTCTCGGATTTGCAGTTCTCAGAATACCAACTGGAATAATATACCCAATGTGACCCCTGTAATCTGCTCAGGTCTAGGTTCAGCAGAGATTTTTGCCTCCAGTGCTGCCTGTTGAGGCACATTTCCTTTTCCCCTGCGTTTGTGGAGTTTGGATCTGCTCTGTCCATTTCTGCACCAGAGAGGATTAAATCCCATCTCGCCCACAGCTGGGGCAATTCTGTCCCTGCACTGTTCAGGTTCCTGCATTGGGCCCAAGTCTTTCAGAAAATGTGAAAAGACTTATTTAAAAAGGTTTGAATTTAGGTTTGTAAGGAGAGAGGGGGAAAGAGGTACCCAAGGGTGTAGCTGGGTGTCCTTGCAGTGATTTACACCAAAAATGTGAGGTACAAATTAGAGTGTGAAGTAGCTGCTCTTATCTTCAGCATTGTTATGGCAGTTCAAAGTTTTACAGTCTGAAAAAAAAAAACCAAAAAGCATATTTGGGGTCTTAAAAATGTTCTTTTTCTGAGGGCAGGTTGGTATGAGGTGTGAACCCCTGGCAGGAACAAAGGGCACAGTGGCTGAGTGGGAGCTTTCCTTGCAGGCAGGTGGGACAAGACAGCATCTTGTGCATGCTTACTTTCAATCTAACACAGAGTTCTGGAAACTCTTTTGCTTTGCCAGTGGATGGGTCCCATGCAGGCAATGAATAGGATTTTGGGCAGGAAATAATATGAGCTACTGTACTCAGTTTGTTTTCTGACAGCAGGAACAATTAAAAACTGTGACACTCCGCCTGCTTTCCATCTCACTGCACTAACTGCTCCCTTCAAACCCTGCTGAATTCCTGCTTTAGCTTGAAGCAAATTTGCCAATGTGTCCAAGGAGACAAAAGAGTGAGCAGAAAGGAGAGAATCGTTGCTCAAGGCTCAATCCAAAATTGCTTTCACAAAGTCCACGTGTCAGGATGGAGGCAATGGCTTGCAGAGAAGCTTCCTGCTTCCTCCAGAAACAGGCAAGCAAATAAAATAATGAGCACACAGCTTCCTGTGCATTTGAGTGTGGTTAAAGTGCAGCATACTGTAGGGAAATCTCAGGCAGCAACAAATTCTTGCTGCAGCTTCAGGGGATCTGGGCTGTGTGGCACGAACTGGTGTCTGTTTGTCCCCAGCAGTTTGGGGATGTGAGGCCATGCTCGAGTCTCCTGCAGAGAGCTGTGGTGACCTGGTGGTGAATTATTGCCTGGCTTTATCCCCAGTTTCCAGCTGAAATTCTGTGGTGTTAACTCGGGGTCTGTGTGCAGATCCTGCCGTGTTCTTCAGCTCGTGTTGCTGGGATTGCAGAACTTCTCCTGGGTATCAGGGGGTCTCCTTGGTGCTGGAATCATTACCTGGCTGTCATCTGTTCTGGGGGCTCATGTAGGACCAGTTGTCTTCACACGAGAACTGCAAGAAATATGAATCTACTACAGCTGGGGCAGATCTGGATAGCCCTGACCACCCACACCATTCTGGCCACCTCAGTCCATCACATCTTTCACTTCAGTTTAGGCAAGAGGGGAACAAGATTCCCTGGAATTAACAGAATTTGCATTGGACAAGTGGATTCTGATAAACATGCTTGAGGCATTAAATGTTCTTTGTCACTGTATTTGCTCCAAACCCAAGGAAATGAACTCGTAATTCCTGGAGGAATTATGGGTGAGTTTTCATGGCTTTTCCCAACCCTGCCAGACACTGTGATTTTTTGGGGTTGAATTTAGGTACTTTGCTGTTAACACTTTGCAGCGTTCCTGTGTTGGAAATCTGCTCAGCCCTGGCACTTGTAGATTTCTGGGTGCCAGGGAGTTTCAGGACGGAAGGTGCATCTCATGGTGGGCTCGTTGGTAAGGTCATGGCTTAACCTTTCCTGGATGCTGAGATCCCACCTCTCCGTGAGGCTAAAAATGGGACCAGACATAAAGATGCCTCTGCAGAGGCTTGGTAGCAAAACCTGCTTGAGGGACCACATTTATCATTAACTGTTTCTAATGGCTCCTCTTTTCTCTGCTTGTTAATCCAGAAATACCAAACTGAAATCCCCTTTATAGCTCTGGGGCAAGTGGCCAGCTCAAATCCACCTAATTACTTTTAATGAATAGGACTTTTTCACTTTGCTGGACAGGTGGTTAGTACCAGAGTCTGTGGCCTTACTTTGAGGCCAGGAATGTGCTCCAATCAGCAAAACGTTTGGGCCAAAGAACTCTGAATTCCCTCTGGTGACGTTTCAGTGGACAGAGAGGATGTGAGGGAAAAGGAGGTGATGTGTGATGGATGGTGAGCAGTGTTTGCAGTACCTAGCTCGTGTTCTCACATCCAGGTTATCCACTGTGGTGGGGGGGAGTTGAGTCAATAAATGAGTTGGAGAAAGGGGTGGTGAGCTGTCAGTGGAGGAACTCCTCCAGTCAGCTGCTGTAATTCCTTCAGTAAACTTGAAGATGATCCATGGCCTGATTCTCAGTTGTCCCAGACAGGCAGTGCAGAGGTACAATATTGTGTAGAGGACCAGCAAGGAGCTGTGCAAACCCCTGCAGTCCCCTCTGTTTCCTTACCCATCCCCAGCCTCCCAGGGTCTTTGAGATTCACTGGAAGATGTTTTATTATTTGTCTGAATCTCTCCAAAGACAGGATGTGGTCTGCTTACCATGAAGAGCTGCTTGTGTGTGCCCAGAGTAAGACTGACCTGAAACACTCAGACTTAGGACCTGGCTTCAGTCTTTCACAGCACTCAAAAAACGTCAGCTCTGCCTCTTCATTGCCTTCAGCCTTGCTGGGTTTGACCATGCTGCAAACTGGAATGCCAAACTGCAGCAATAAAAACAAGCCCTCTTGTGATTCTTCCAAAAAAGAACAGGAACTTCCAGAAATCTCCCGAGAAGGGCTTAGCTCGTGAGGTTTTCGGCCTAAATTGGGGAGTTTGGACAAAGTTCAGAGGAAATACCCAAGCTTTTGAGCACTTCATCACACTGAGCCCTTGTAGGCTTTCCCATTACCTCTGTCTGGTTTTACACTGTTCCTCCTCAGAGGTTCAGCATGTCTCCTCCACAGAGGAGCACTGGTCAGCCCCTTTTCCATCCCGTGCTGTCTTCTCCTCTCTGAGTTCTGCTTCCTTTTAGTTGTCTCTGAAGAATACTTACTTGCTGACATAATTTTCTCTTGGAATGATATTACAGCTTCTAAACCAAGCCTGGGTCAGCAGTATCACATGGAGAAGAGACTCTTTTCCTCTCATGTGATACCATTTTAGTAGAAGGTTAAGCTTTTAACCCTGAAATAAAATCAGCTTTCCTTATTCTCCCTCTCTCGTTATCACTCTTGTTCTCTTTTTTTTTTTTTGGTCCTCAGGCCCCATCACTTAGCCACGACATCAATTCTGGCTGCTGGTCTAGTGAGCAATCCATCCTGAGACTTGATCCAGGGACTTAATTAAGTGTGAAATTGAAGGGAGAACTGGCACAAAAAATGGCCAGGGTCCTGCAAGGCAGAAATTTTATAACTCGCTGGAAAGCCAGGTGCAGATGAATATTCTCCAAGATGCCAGGAAGTTATTGACTCTGATTGCTGAACACCATGATGATGGGAGATAGGTATCTGGAAGGTATTGTCAGGCACTAGGTGGTTTTGTGTCAGGCTTCCTGCATCTAAGTGAATACCACTGCTGTCTCCGTGCCTGAGTGGATTCACAGCCTACCTGTGGCTTTGGATTTCTTGCTGCTGTTGCACAAGGCTCTGCAAAGCAAGAGTCATCCTCAGCAGTGACTGCTGGGCTCAGTTGGAGCTGATGTTTGGTTTCACAAAGGTAGTCCTGTTGTGGTTGGAGAGCCTGGCTGATTCCTGGCTGATTCCTGATTCCAGCCTGAGGTGGTTTATGCTGGGATCGTCCGAGTTGCAAAATCTGCAGGTCTCCAGTTCTGCTCCACATAATCCTACAGACTTCTCTGTCCCCACAGGGATCTCAACCCTGGGTATTTTGGGATGATGTAGTGTCTGTCCTGCTGCTGCAGTGCTGGGGGTTCCTCCCTGGCCCTCGGCTGCTCCTCTGGCCTTGGTGAGGTTTGCACCAGCACTGAGGGGCTCGGAGCAGGGCTGGAGATGCCTTGTTCCCATGGGTGTTGAAACCCTGAGGTGACAGGGCAGTCACCAGCTTCAGGGGTTTCTCTGGGGGAGATCTGTTACGTGAAAACTCTTTGCAGGTGGGTGTTGGCCTGACCTGGCCTTGCCTTCCAAATCTGCACACTTTGACTTACACTTGTTGCTGAAAACTTTGATGATTTTATCCCAACAGTTGCTGGGGGCTTTTGAGGACTGGGAAGCTGAGCAGGGGTAGAGGATCCTTGAACACCCTGGGTGTTTCTGCTGTTCCTGCATGGGGCAAACTGGAGGCCTGGAGTGAGCAGCCTGGGGCTGTGCTCGGATGCTGGTGGGAGACACGGAGGTGACATTGCTGTCTTGTGTCTCCACCACTGCTGTAGGACTCCTGTGACCCACATTGCCCTGTCTGGGCTGCCCAGGAGCTGGAGGGTCCCAAAGCCCTGTGTGCAGGACCAGCCAGGTGTCTCTATTCCAGTAACCTGTTCCCTGCACAGCTCTGCCACTAAAGATCTGATTTCTGCCACTAAAGATCTGATTTCTGCCGCTAAAGATCTGATTTCTGCCACTAGAGATCTGATTTCTGCCACTAAAGATCTGATTTCTGCCACTAGAGATCTGATTTCTGCCACATGAGCTGGAGACTGCTCTCTGTGGGAAATACTGAAGGTATTTAAAAGAGGATTTTCAGAAAGCTGTGAAAGCAGGCTGTCGCAATAGGACACAAAGAATGACACACTTGAGCTGCTGATGGTAGGAAAAAAGGGTAGAAAGTTGATTTTACCTCACTTATATACTGTTTGAAAAATGGCTGTGGATTGGAGGGTGAAGGGACCACCTCTCTAATTACATTGGTCAAGACAAACGTCTATGAATTGTCTCTTCCTCTAGAAAGGAATTCAGAACCAAGTAGAAGCACTTACAAAAACAAGGCTGTTTACATAAAAAGACTGTGAGAAAACCTGATTCCAACTATAAACAACAAAAGGCTAAGGTAGACTTTAAAAAGACAAGGGAACAGCAGGCCCCAGAAACAGAAAGATCACTTGGAGCTGGCTGCAGTTGCAAAGTCTGAAACTAGAAAATTACAATGATGCAGCAAGCAAGGACACGAAACAATAATTTAAGATTTTAGGCTTGGCTCGAATAGACAAGACTGGAGAAAAACATGCTTAGCAAGACAGTAGAATGTTTTAAGCTTAATAATGGAATACTGTGTATTAAGAGAAGTGATAAAGAGTGATAAAGTGCTGGAATGGGCTGCCCAGGGAGGTGGTGGAGTCACCATCCCTGATGTGTTTAAATAAAGACTGGACGTGGCACTGGGTGCCAGGGCTTAGTTGAGGGGTTAGGGGTGGGTTGGACTCAGTAATCTTGGAGAACTCTTCCAGCCTGGTGGCTCTGTGTGTGTCGGTGTGTCTGTGTGTCTGTGGCTGGGCCTGCAGGGCCCACAGCTCAGGGGACACTGTCACATGTTGTGGGACAGCCCAGCCCTGCTGCACCTGCACAGCTCTGCTGTTGGGCAGGGAGCCTGTGGGGCAGGGCTGGCAAGGGGCTCCTGCAGGACGGGTCTCTGGGGTCCATGCTCAGCACGTGGAAGATGCTGAGGAGGTTTTCTTTAGGGTGAGAATCTCCTGGAACATCCAGTGGATGCAGATTGAGTTCACGAGAGCAGCTCTGAGCCTTACAGCTGTACCTTGGGCATCATTTCCTTGGTGTTGATTGAAAATTTTCTGGAGAGTGATAAGGACAGCCAGCGAAATGGCTGGTGCTGTGCTCCTCAGCATCACCTGAGGAGCACCCCAGGCACTGATGATAATTGCCTGTGGAGATGACACAGCAGTAAATATTAAGCCTCAATTTAACGTCGTGTTTTCGTCCAATAGAAGCTGACAAAGCTTCATTTCAGTACGTTGCTTTTCTTACAAGCTCTCTAGAAACTGCTGGTCCATGTACACTCCTCAGCAAAGATTTAGTAACAGATGCTGTAGCCATGTCTAATGTTAGCAAGATTTCATTAGCTATATATAGCACTCTCCTCTCGTTGCAGTCCCCATGATGTTTGCTCAGAGGCTGCTACTTGAAACTGAAAAGGAGAGCATTCTGTGATGCATTTATTTGTACTCCTCTTACTCCTTTTAGTCAGAAGTATTCAATGTGGTTTTCTCGCCTTCAGGGTGAATTAGTGAGGTGCTGTTGTACTAATCTCCTCTGGGGGCAATTCCAGTTTTCTTATTTGCACCAGCTAGGATTTGACTCCAAATGTGGCTTCCACAGGACCATTTGTGGATTAACGTGCTGTTCTGCATAAGCATACCATAATCCAGCTTTAATTGGGTTTTTATAGTGACTGTAACAAAAGACTTAGTGGTAACTTAGTGAGTAACTGCAGACCTTTGGGTTTGATGTGAATAGAAGGAAAATCTTTGCAATGGATACTGGAGAAAAGATTGTTGAAGGCATAGGGGGTTGGAAAGTGGGATGGCATGCAGGTTCAGCTCAGGAGCAACAGATGGGTCAAACATGACACCTCTGTAAACCTCACTACCTCCATCTAGAAAAAGCCTGGGATCTTTTTTGTCCAGATATTTGTTGTTGTGCCACATAGGAAATCATTAGTTTAGTCACAGAAAAAAAAAAAAAAAGGATTAAAGCAAGATTTGAAAAGTTAGTCTACAGGGAGCTGCTTAAAGGACATCTGTTGGATTTTGTTGATAGCAGAGTTGTCAGGACTAAATCTGTTGTGAGGTGGAGTCTTGTGAAGTGAGTTTTATGGCTGATTTTATTAAATATTTCCATTAGTGAAGCTGCTGCTGCTGATGGACTGTGAGGAGGCATCAGCAGAGGAGGATTGGAGAGCAATAGAAGGGGTTTGACATATAAGTGCAAGGTGATGAATTTATGGCTTAAGATCAGGAATTTTTGCTGTAAATCCGAGCCTCACTGGCTGCCAGTGACATAAGTGAAGGAAGTGTCTGTGTAAATCCATCACAGCTGCCTTCAGGACACTGATATAATCATAAGTGCCATGTGCAGGCTCTCACCAGCAGCCATCAGGAAGCACTAATGCCATGGGACACGGTGATCTGGGAATCCTGGTGTAGTTCTGCCTGCAAGCTTTGAAGAAAAGAAGGAAAAAAATACCAGTGGAAGCAGATCTAGAGAAACCTGGATGCTGTAAAGATTAGGAACAGGGTTATTTTGTGTTGTACACAAGATCCTGTGTTCTCTCCTGCCACGGGTTTCCTTTTGTTTTGGCCTTGGCTTTGTGTCAGGTGTGGTCTGGTCTGTAAATACTGGAAATGTCCAGTTCTGCCCTTTCCCTGCTATTTTGGGATGAGGGCTACGTGTATGGCACATTGTATATGTATTTGATGCTAAAAGGGGAAATACTGTGCCATGATAACAGAGGAATGGAACAGATATCCTTTAAATTTTCCAACCATCCCCGGTGGAATTTCTTGCAACTTCTAAGTGTAGCATCTGGACGTGGTTATAATGGGAGGTAATTGGACAAGGTGTGATGCTGATTTATCCAGTTTCCATTGCTGGTGTTCAGTCTATTGACTGATCACAAAGTGTGGGAAATACAGAACAGAGACAAGGAGAGGAGGTGCCAACTAGAAAAAAGCAGCGAGCTCCCCTGTGAAATGATAATCCAATGCATACACACCAGGGGGAGATGCTTGGGAGTTGGCAGGGCTGAGGAAGTTTTGAGCAGATCAGACAGGAACCTGCAGTGCATTAAGCAACTGATGGGGTTTGTGGTTGGTTTGTTTTCTGTTTCAGGGAAAACCAGTGTGTTTTTGCACTGCCTCTGCATGCAGCACTCCTCTAACCAAGCAGGTGATGGTTTCTTTTGCTGTAGGGATGAAAGGGAATATTTATCCCAGCCTCCTGTCTTCTAAAGCAGGCAGGTGTTATAGGTACAACAGCAAAGGTGACTTGTGGAAGCCTGGGAGGGCTGGCCCCTGCAGAAAGAGCAGAGGGATGGCTGAAGGAGCTCTCCTGGGTGAGACAGATGGGATTTGGTGATTTGGTTGGGCACCTGCAGGTGAGAGGGGGAATAAGGTCACAGAGCCACTGAGGGCTTTGGGAGAATGGGAGAAGTCGCCCTCAAGGCCATTATATCTCTGTGACCTTGTCACTCAGAGAATAAAACACAGCTGAGGGGTGATGTTAAGGGATCCCTCCAGGCCCTGGCTGCCTGTGAGCTTTGCAGCCAGCCCACCGGGGCAGGGCAGTGTCACCTGAGCCCTTCCTATAGGAGCCAGAGCCGAGTGGGCCAGCCAGAGCTGAGTGGGCCAGCCAGAGCTGAGTGGGCCAGCAAGAGCTGAGTGGGCCAGCCAGAGCTGAGTGGGCCAGCCAGAGCTGAGTGGGCCAGCAAGAGCTGAGTGGGCCAGCCAGAGCTGAGTGGGCCAGCCAGAGCTGAGTGGGCCAGCAAGAGCTGAGTGGGCCAGCCAGAGCTGAGTGGGCCAGCCAGAGCTGAGTGGGCCAGCAAGAGCTGAGTGGGCCAGCCAGAGCTGAGTGGGCCAGCCAGAGCCGAGTGGGCCAGCCAGAGCTGAGTGGGCCAGCCAGAGCTGAGTGGGCCAGCAAGAGCTGAGTGGGCCAGCCAGAGCTGAGTGGGCCAGCCAGAGCTGAGTGGGCCAGCAAGAGCTGAGTGGGCCAGCCAGAGCTGAGTGGGCCAGCCAGAGCTGAGTGGGCCAGCAAGAGCTGAGAGGGCCAGCCAGAGCTGCCCAGCCTAGGGCTTGCCATGAACTGAACTTCTCCTTGAATATCATGTTGTTTTCGTTAAGCCTGCAGGAGGGAGGACTGAAATGCTTTGTCTTTTCTACCTCAGGTTTCTTCATCTCTGCACTAGACTAACAAATTCCCTCCAACTTTGGAAACTTGAAAGTTTTTCAAAGTTTCAACTTTTGAAACTTTGACACCTCACCCTCCATTTGTCAAGCTTGAGTCCATTCAGTTCGAGCAAACACAGTTGTGCTTCCCACTGGGCCAAAATAAGAAACATGGAGGGAAAACAGAGGGAAAAACTGGTCTGGAAGATGCCCAATGCCTTCACAGACTTTCACAGAGCTCCAGGCTGCTGTGGGGGCTGCCTGGTCCAGAGGCTTCAGCATCCCTGGGCTTGTTGATGTGGTTAGTGGCAAATGACTGCACAAAGGGGGAGTTACCCTCTTGGACTCGATAGAGTAGACTCTGCTCCTGCCATTCCAGAGTGTGTTTGGTGCAGTGTGATTCCTGTGTGAAAAATAAAATGTCAGCTGTTCACTTCTTGTAGGTCACGGATGTCACTGGCTGAGCTAATGGAAATTTTTAATAAATTGAAGGTTTTGGTGCTTCTTCCTCAGAAGGGCTCTCCTTAACTCTGTGTATCAGGGAGGAGTGAGGCTACTGGGATTTATAGCTGTGCCATAAGTCTCTGTTTTGCTGCTGGTTAGGAGGGGAAAATCCAGACCAAGGTGATGGCAATCAGAGAAGCTGGGTATGAAAGGGAGGATCTTGTCCTCTTTGTGAAGAATTCTCCCTGTGCACTGGAGAGGTTCTCAGCATGTCATCCTAACTGCTTCTTCTGAAAATTAGTGGGTTTTGATCAAAAACATTTAACATGTGTCAACAGAAGGGATTTCTTTAACTTACCAGTCCAAGAGAGGAGGTAAGCCCCACCAAGGTGTGAGACTGAGGACTCTGGCCAAGACAGCAAAAGATTTGCTGTTTGAAGAGCCAAGTCAAACAAGACACAATTAGGAATAACGTGCCCCCCACAGCTCCCAGAGGTCGATTTATGGATCCTGAGGGGGCCAAAACTGGGCCTTGCTGTGTCTTGTTTGCCTTGGCTACACAACACTGAACCCACGTGCCTGTTGCTTGGCTTCCAAGGCACAAATCACACCTGCAGTGGGCTCAGAGGCTTTTTCCCTTTCTCCTCCCCTCAGTCTAGGCATGTTTGTTCTGGAAAGTGCCATACAATCTCCATGCCACGGTGCTGGCTGTCCTGAGGAAGAGGGCTCACCAGCCTCACTGTGCTGACACTGCTCCCTTGTGCCACCAGCAGCTCTTCCCCTCAGCATTTGCCCATGGTCTTGGGGCTGGCAGTTGTCTTTCTCTCTCATTAGAAACAGAGATTTCCAGGTTGCTGGCAGACAAGAGGCATTTCAGGACCTCTTTCAGGTGCCTTCCAATATTTGACCGTGGTCAGTACAGCAGAGGGAGCAGTACATTACCACCAGACTCTGCTGCTCTGCTGTGGAAACACAGGTCAAACCTGTTGGGTCCTACAGATCACACCCTCACCTGAGCTCAGGGGAATTTTGGGGTCCATTGCAGCCTTAGGCAGGGAGTTTTAAGTCAGGCTGTTACTCCTGTGTTTAAGCTCCAGAAGCTTTCAGCCCTAATCAGGATAATGCCTGTGAAATGTGCTCCTGTAAATGCTGGTTTTCCAAAGCTTGTCTGGACACTCAGGCTCTCTTTGGGGTTTTGGCTGGAGGTGGGTCAATTTTTTTTATTTAAAACCTTTCCTGCTGTATAAATGCCACCACACACAAAGATGCTTTCCAGCCACTCCAGGAGCAGATGGAGAAGGAGGCAGGCTAGCTCCAGACTCACTGGCCAGGCCAAGCTCAGGCTGGAGGCACAGGAAAGGTTTATTTGTCCACCTGACACAGCTGGGAAACACAGACAAGCTTTAATGCCTGCAAACCCTCCTGCAGAGCTCTTGCCTGCTGGGTATCTTTAGGCCACATGGCTGCAAGAGCACTGCACTAAGGGAGACACCCATCCCTGTAAAGGTGGTGACACGTGACTGCAGAGGTCAATCTGCATCAACCTAACCATGTTCACCAACTTAATAATGTTGTTTTAGTCCTGGAAAGGACTCAGAGGGGCTGAGGAGCCCCTGCTGTCAGGAACTGATAGGTTGGATTTGCAGACAGTGTTGGGAGGTCCTGGGACCATCCTCAGTTTAAGGCTGTGTCTAAGCCCATTAACCCTTTTGCTCTCCATTTCCTTGTTTAGCATCTTTACTATATAATCAGTTGTCTGTCTCNTGTGTCTAAGCCCATTAACCCTTTTGCTCTCCATTTCCTTGTTTAGCATCTTTACTATATAATCAGTTGTTTGTTTCTGGGCTCACCTGAAGGGGTTTTATCTCCCAGAGCCATGTAAGGACCTCATGAGGCTCTGGAGAGGGAGGGTGTTTGTGTGGAGATGCCAGAGTGAGGGCTGGTGGGGTGGTGAGGAGGTGTCTTTGTCCTGCCCCTCTGTGGCCCCTAAAATCACCCACAGATTTAAAAAAGCAATAGCAGGAGGCACTTAATGGTTCCCAGAGAGGGTGGCTGAGAGGGAGGGGCACTTTTCCAGTTTTTCCACTGTTTTTCATGCATGCTGCTGGCCCAGGGGATGTGCCCTGGGTGCCTGCTCATTTCAGAGATGCAGATGAGGGCTGCTGCAGGAATGGTAATCCCACATTAAGCTCCCTTGGGGGCAGTTTGGTGTTTCTCACACTTCAAGGTTTCCCAGAGACTCAAATTTAGGGGTGATGCTGAAGTCACAAAAACGTTTTCTGGTGTCACTTTGAGCGTACAAGGCCATCCAGGGCTTCACCCTCCTGGCTGTGGGATGGTGTGAGGTGGAAGGCACTGAGGTGTGAGTGGAGAGGTTTTTATCCCAGAGAGGCTGGATGATGGAGGCAGCACAGGCTGAGCTGTCTCCTATGGATGAATGAAGTCATTATGGTTCACCACCTTCAATAAAAGAAATTGTGAATCTTAATTAAAAGCACAGTCATCTGCTTTTGTGTACACCTGGTTTTGGGCTGTTTCTTTAGCTGTTAACAGGTTGTGAAAGATTTTTTTTAGAATTTTCCTTTTTGGGGGCAGGGCATTACTACTTGGTTAAAAAATATTAATAACAGGAGTTTGAAGGATGGCTTTGTGGTTATGGAGCTGAGGACTTGAGCAGACTCTGCTGCTGCTTTGCTTGTCTCAGTGCAAAGTGGAGCTTGCTGGCAGGGGCTTTGATCATAGATGGGCCTCATGGTATCCTCAGTTTTTCACTGTGGACCACGAGTTTGCTCTGCTCCCTCTGCAGACCCTCACCAGATATCCCCATCCTCTTTATGCTCTCCAGCATGTGTCTGTGTCTCTGCTGGCATCACTCCTCTGTTGTAACCCCTCTGTGTGGCTAAAACACCCTCTCCAGGTTCCTTTCCATGGGAGAAGTGGAAATCTTGCAGCACCCAGGGGCTTTGAGAAAGGTATTTTTGCAAGGAACACCAAAACTGTTGGGTTGGTATGTGTGAGAAAATTCCACTAAGTTGGCAAGCATCCTCCTTTTTTATGATTAATACACCAAGCTTTTAAATTTTTTTGTTAAAGACCCCCCTTGCTCATTTTCAATGAACATCATATTTTTGCTGCTTTTGTTTCCCTGTTGTGAGCATGGAAAAAACACTTCCTTCTTGGAATGCCTTTTCTGCTTCCGAGATCAGTTCGTGCCAGAGTTAGAAAGGAGCAGAAAGAGACTTCCAGCTTCTTGTTCAGGTGTTTGTTATTTCTTATCTTTTAGTTGAGCACTCCTCAGTGACAAGGTCTTTTCTCTTTGAGAACACGGCTGGAATGGCCCCAAGGGAGTGACCCTCAAGGCCTCATGGAGCCATTTGACCCAATCCAAATCCCAAATGTATTATATTTACAATTCTGTACCTATTGTTCTTATTTATCTCTCTAATTGACACTTCCACCTCAAACCATTCCACCCAATCACCCTGTGCCACCACACAACAGGAAATGGAGTCTATGAAGGAGAAAGAAGCAGCTCAGGTACCACCCAAGATCCTCCACCTTGTCCCTTTTCCAGCCTCCATCCTAAAACCCAAACTACATTTTCACACCCTGTGATAAACTAAACTAACATTTTATCAAACCTACAACTCTTCCCTGAGTGCTAAAAGTCCTTTCCATGGGCAAAAGCCAAAGGCAGTGTTCTCCTGGGGTCCCAGCAAGGGTCCTGAACCCCCCAAGATGTCCATGGGGGTGTTCATGGGGATTTCTGCTGAGCCCTGGGCTCCAACACTCCGTCTAACTGAAGCCTGCTTTATCCGTAGCAAAAATATTTGGCTAGGCTTTTTTTTTTCTTCTTTTTTTTTTCCTTCCCCCACACCCCACTCTGGTACCATTAACCCCAACGAACAAAACCCTGCTGTTGTGTGAGGGCTTCCTGTGGAGCGACCTTGCCCCAGTCTGGGTGTGTTACCACCGAGCAGCACAAGGATACGATCTTACGACAACTGCGCCTTCGCTCAGGGTGAGGTTTCGTGGCAGGTGAGCCTTCCCCCCACAACAACACCAGCTGCAATTATTTCCCTGCGTCCAGTGTCACGGAAGGTCTGTCCCAGAGAAAGGCTCTGAATGGTTTGTTTTCACTTTTGACACTCAAACTTTCGCTCGGGGGGGAAAGTTCGCTTGAACGGCGCCTTGGTGGAATATCGTAATGTTCAGTTCTGCAGCAGGTTCAGAGAGTGTTTCATAACAGTTTTGAAACAGATGTCAAGCTGATCTAAGAGGAGCAACGAGGGCATCTTTAACGCGTCACCATACTTTATCTTAGAACAAATAAACCTTCTAATTCTGCGTGAGGAGGTCACGGCAGGGAAGGCAACTCTAGCCCTTGTTTAAGCAAGCCAATGACATCAGTCTGCCAGGGAAATCAAAACAGCTGAAGGCCCGTCCTGGAGGTGTTACTTGGGCAAAAATCCCAAGTGATTTAGTGATCCTCACTAAATGTTTTGCCTGGTTACCAGTGATAGATCTGCTTCGGGGCTGGGCCTCTGTGTGGTGTGGAGGATACAGCCCCTGCAGGATGAGCGTTTTTAAATAAAAAGCATGTGTTGGTTTTGCTTGTCCCGTGTTTGTTTGGCTGTTTCTGTGGTGGTTTGGGGGAACAGCAGGTACCTGTGCTGTGTCAGCCTCTCAGCTCTGCTCTGGGCTTTTGTGGTGGTGGAGCTGTGGAGTTACAACACCCACTTGCACTTTTGCAGCACCGAGGCTTTAATTCCCTGCCGTTGTCGCTGGGCTGATGCTGTGTCTGATTGCGGCAGAGGGCAAAGCTCTCTGCTTTCATCTCTGGCTGCTCTTTTTGTTCCATCCCCTAAGGAAGCAAGGTTTATGTCATGGTGTTTGCAAGTCTGCTGCTTTCTGTTGGCAGCCCTCTCCAATGGCCTTAGAACCGACTGAAGCAGGGTTGGATGGTGGCAGAGAGCTCCCAGAGCTGTTGGGTTTATGGCTCTTTGCTGCAAGCAGGTGGTGGGGCAGTGGACAGATGTGACTGCAGGGAGGGGACGAGCAGGACTCTGTGTGTGTGTGTGTGTTTCCAGGCTTTAATAAGCACCAAACCCCAGGCTCTGCTGCTCTTGCTCTCAAATGCTGTGTGTGTGTGAAGCAGAGCTCAGGGGTGCTGAGGCAGATGTTGAGGCAGCTCAGCAGTGAGATGGGCACACCTTTGGGCACCTCTGCTTGGGTGGGCAGGCTCTGCTTTCTGCTCTTCCTGATGGGTGTTGCTGGCCATCTCCAAGGTCCCACCACGAGTGCTGCTGGCCCCGTGTCCTGGTTTAGGGCAAATTTGGGAGGAAAACCTCCAGATGGGGTTCCTATGGAAAGCAAACCCAAACGGCCCCTCCCTCAATTGGTCTGGGAGAAAATCTCCTTAGAGAAAAGTGAAAAAAACCTGTTTATTTGACAAACAAGCACTCCCCCTGTCCACTCCGATGCTGAGGGCATCCTCACTCCTGCTCAGCCTGGCTGCCTCAGACCCCTCCACTTTCTGCCCTCTTCAGTCTGGGGATATTTTCCCCCAGCCATGCTGTTCTGCCTGTGAGAGAGCAGCATCCCTCTTTTCTGCCTGTTTAAGCCCAATCCCTTTCTTTCCTGAAATCCAGTTGTTTAATCCCTGATTAAGATGATAAAAGTGCTGGCTGGAAGAAGGCAGACACTTCATGGCTTGGGTGTGAAGCTGCAGCAGTCAGGGCTGCTCAAAGCCCTGGGCTCTGGCCCTGTAGAGGGGGAGTGGGGGCTTTTCACTGCTGAATGTCAGATTAAAGCCATTTATCCTAATCTGATTAGTGTCTAACTCCGTGCCAGCCTGCTGATGGCAGCCTGCTTTGGGGCTCAGGGGCTGGTGTTCACCCTGACTGCAAGGTGCTCATTCCCTTAAAGGGGCTGGCTCTGAGGAGCTGATGGCTACTTCCTGTCCATGTGTGCAGAACTATTATTACCATTAATAACATCTTTATTAACATTGTATTAGCTATTGCATCTATTTTATTATTTTAATTCAAATAATAATATTTAATTTAAAAATAATAATCAATATTTTAAAATGCTATTAGTTTAATTATTATATTTTATTATATTTTATTATATTTTATTCTATTCTATTCTATTCTATTATATTTATTTTTATTATTTATTATAATTGATAATTATTATCATTAATAGTAATATATAATACACATGTTCAAACCCTTGGGGCAGAGTCTGGGGCTCCTGGACTGCAGAGCTTTGTCTGAGCTCCTGGCTCTGCTTTGGCTGCAGAAAGGAAACTCAGGGGGTTGTTGTCCTTCAGAGGGGTTAAGGCTGAGGGAGTGACTTTGTTTCCTTTGGATGTCCCCACCTTTGGACAGTCTATGTGAATAAGTTGGTTGCCCTCTGTTTAACCCTTTCTGAGACCTGCTTTTCTTTTTGAAGGGTCTTTGGGGATTTGCCTGGCTTTTCCAGGTTGTTGCCTTTGGGAGGACCCTGGGCTGACCAAGGTGGGGCTGTGGCTGTATCCCCTTACCTCCCTCTCTGGAGAGCTGGTTCCTGTGGCTCCAGCTGGCTGTGGAGATGCTTTTACCCCTCGTGGGCCCTGGGTTGGTCCAGCTCAGCCACCTGCATGTGCTGTGTGGCACCAAGTGACAATGATGTGCTGAAAACTTGGCTACTCCCTGCCTGTGGCATGGCTGGTTTGGACAACTGCCCTTTAGTCCCCCATTTATTTCCCTGCAGGCTGGTAAAACTGAAAAGGGCATTAAGAGAGATGCCAGGGTGTTCCAGGGCACAAAATGGGATTTCAGCTTGTGCAAACAAAGCTCTGTCCCCTCTTGGAATTGTTGTAAAAGGAAGATTTACTGCTGAAATGTATGAAATATGGGCCAGATTCATTCCTCCTTGCATTGCTGAATACCTGGAATTCCTTCTTAGAAGCCAATGGGGTAACTAAGAAGTAAATAATGATTCAGGTCTACAGTTCTGATGTATGATAAATGGTGTATTGCCTTCTTGATCTTTCATGCCATCTTGGTCCTCCAGATACATTGGTACTAACAGACAGACTTCTGCTGGGTTTTTTTTCTTCCCCCTAAGTCTTTTATGTAAAAACCAAAGCAGTGAAAGGTCTGTAATGTATTACCAGTTCTCCATTTTTCTTAACGATGTAGCAAATGTTCATTGATTATTAGAGATGACATCAGATAAGGGAAACAGGAGCAGAAAGGATGTGCCAGGAAGTTTAACACAGTTAATTTGGTGACCTTTAGATGTCAGTATAATCAAAGAATAGCACAAAACTCAAGGCAGGTTTGGGAGCCTTCCTGCTTGGTAAATTTGGCAGCCTCTTTTCTCGAGCTGCTTTGCTGGACTCTGGCTCCTGGAAATGCTGTTGCTGCTGATTTATCTGTGCGTTTGATGTGTTTGATGTGCAGTTCACATGAAGGATGGAGGTGGGTGTAGCCAGGAGACCTCCTTGGGCATTTCTCTGTGGCAGATTATTGCTGGGGCTTTTGGCTCTGCTGCCTTCTGGAGCAGCAAAACTTCTGCTGGACCATTCCAAGGGCAGGGAGAGGGCGATGGAAACAACCTCACTGGCATCATGCTCTGTGCCAGGTACCTGAGCTAACACAGATCTATCAAAGTAAACTTCTTCAGTAATAACAGTAATAAATCCAGCAATCTTCTCTCTCTGTAAATCCATCCCTCCATCAGATGTTTTATAATCCCTTGGACGTTAGAGGTGGTGTTCTAGTCCTCAGGGACATTTTGTTTTTGTCAGGGAGGGTTTCGTGTAGCGATGCTGGCATGACAGGTGTGTGCTCCGTTATCAAAGACTTTGAAATGTTGAATTGTGCAAGCAGAAATGTACCTGTAAATGTTTCTGTTCTTGCCTGGGTTAGGTTTCCTATGTTGTTTTGGTCACTGTGTTCATGGGTTTGAACTTCTATACCAGGTAGGTAGTGCTCTTCTCAAGTCCTGGATGGCAACAACTTCTGGGTTATTCATGATCCATATCACCTCTGCCTATGATGCTTCTCTATTTTCTTTTACTTGCCTCTGTATTTTAAAAGCATGTTTCTGCCATGCAGAATTTGCAAAAAACCCAGGCAATGAGCTGGAGGATATTTCTACATTCCACCCTTTCCACTTAGTGTCTGTCCTGTTGTTTTGAAATACATTTTAATTGCAGTTTTCCAAGGTGGAATTTGAAGGGATTGACAAGACCCCATTAAAGCAAATTTGGCCCCTGAATTATTTTCTATTAAAAAAATCCAGCACCCTTAACTTCCACAAAACCAAAGATCAACAGAATGTTTCTATTAAAAGGAAATCCAAATGGAAACAGCTTTTAAATCTATCAAATATATGTTCCTTTTCTTTATTTGCCTGTCAAACTTCGTACATGTATGAAGGCCAGACAGCGAATTGTCTTGAAACATATTATTACCTAAAATGATATTGACATCAGAAATGCAAAAGCGCCAGTGAAAAAAGGTGGCTAGAGCTTGAAAATTCTGTTCTGGGCTTGAGTCCAGGTTTTGGAAACATGCTGCCTACATTTGGGTCAGAAGATTGGGATACAGGGCTTGCGTGTGAACCTGGGCTGGGCCATAAACAGTGATGAGATTTTGCTGTTTAATAGCCTCAAGCTGTGCTGCCCAGTGTCTGGCTCATGTGCAGCATCTGGCCTGCCAGGACAATTCCTCTGGCCTGGAGCCCATTCCCAGCCTCTGGCTTTCCTGAGGGCCTCTCAGGCACGGGTGAGGAGTGGGCTCTATAAATGGTGTTGCCTGCCCTCAGTTTCTTAGCCACCTTTCCTATGGACATCATCCCTTTTTCCAGCCACAGTTAGACCACGGAATCACAGAGCAGTTTGGGTTGGAGGGGACTTAAAGGTCATGCAGTGCAAGCCCCTACCACGGGCAGGGACACCTTCCGCTAGCCCTGGTAGCCCCAAGCCCTGTCTGACCTGCCCTTGGATATTTCCAGGGGCTTGGTAGCCATATGGACAACCTCTTTCCTAGCAGTGTTTCACCACCCCAGGCATAAAATTTTTCATTCTTCTGCCAAGTCTAAAACAGCTCTTTTTTAGTTTAAAACCACTAGCCCTTGTCTCATCTCCACAGGTTCTGCTAAAGAGTCAGTTCCCATCTTTCTTACGAGCTTCATTGGTGTGTGGAGAGGCTGTAATAAAGGTCTTCCCAGAGCCTTCACTTCCCCAGGCTGAACAAACCCAACTCTCAGCCTGTCTCCAGAGCAGAGATGCTCCAGCCCTCGGAGCATCCTCATGGCCTCCTCTGCACCCACCCCAACAGGTTCACATCTCTCCTGTGCTGAGGAGCCCAAAGCTGGACACAGCATCCAGGTGCAGTACTGGCCCATGTTGTGCCAAATGGGAGAGCTGATAGGGCTGGTGGGAAGGAGAACTGCTCCATCCCAAAGGGAAAGGGCACCCAGGAGGGTCGCAGTCATCAGGGAGGGACAGGGTGACTGCTGCGGGTGGGAGACAGAGAGAGGGATTGCCCACCGCTGGTTTGAAGCATCATGGCAAAGCTACATCAAAAGTTCAGCTCAGGAAGGGAGATTCAGCAATGCCACGGGGTCTGGGAGGCTGTGAGCCTTTCTTTTGTTTTGTGGGCATGGACTCACACTGCAGACGTGAGTCTTTGCTGGGACTGCAGGGCAGGAGGAGCCAGGGCGCTGTCAGAGCTGGGACCTGCCGTGTGCAGGGCTGAGTGGGTGGGGAATGGCAGCTTAGCCAGCACAAACCACCTCTCCCAGCTCAAACACTGAGGCAGAGGAAGATTTAGGGCTCTTGAGGTTTCAGCAGAACTCAAAGGAAGCCTTGCCCAGAGTGAAGGGATCCACCCAGGGTTTATAAAGCCAACAGTCAAGATCTTGCTTTGTGTTGAGCCCGTGTCCTGCACCTCTTGGTTCTCCCACCAGAAGAGTGGGATAACAGTTCTTCCTTATCTCCCAGGGCTGTTGATGGCTTTGGTGTATGAAAGATTACGAGATGACCGGAAATTTTACCAGTGTAAAAATACCTAATCCACAGAGATCAACGACCCCTTGAATTTCCCTTTTCTTTTTTCTGGGGCTCTCTGAAATGTGTGGATTAATTCTCTGAGCACAGCGAATGCACTATCTGCCAGGCAGTGTGGATGTTCTCATTTATAACGATGATATCCTTGACTCAGATTCCTGAGAACACGTTCCAGAAACAGATGTAATTTGCCAGGTGAGCGTCCATAAAGATGGGATGGGTGAGAGAATACAGATGGAAGAGCAACACTCCTATCTCCCTGAAGAGTCTTTGAGGAAACCTTGCAAGTGTGAAAAAAAGTTTCCTCTTCCCATTATTTCATCTCTAATTCCAATTCTCGGGCCAAAATGATGAGTGACACAGTACACTGTCATCAGAATATATTGTTATGACCTTGTACTGTTTCTAATTGGTCCAGAAGCAGGAAATTCCACAAATCTCCCAAGCAAGCCCTCTCCTCTGGGATTCTTAGTCTCTGCTGGCATCCCTGTCAGGTTTGGATCAGTTTTCATTTAAAAAAATGATTACACTTCTCATTGTTGCTCTACCAAGGAGTGTTCCTGCTGTAAACCAGTGCACATCTGTCCTGCTAACCAGCCCAGCGGGGCTCTGTGCAGTGAGAAGGGATGAAATCATCCAGCCTGGGCTGTGGGATGGGAGGGATTGAGGAGCTGGGATCTGTCCCGTGCCTGGCCGTGAGCTGCCCTGGTTTGTGCCCCTTTGTTCCATCTCTGTGTGTTGTCACGGGCATCTCAGCTTGTGACAAAAACAGGCAGGTCCCACGTGGAAGGTGACGGTGCAAAAATGCTGCTGCTCACGGATTGCTGTTTTGAGAGAGGGAAGTAAGGGCTCCTGTCTCTGCTGGACACAAAAAGAGATGAAAGACTCTAAGGTTTTTAGAAGGGAAAGAGTGAGTAAGCAAGCTCTGCTTGTTGGGCTTTATTCTACTTTTATAATATGTTCTGATACAGACTTAACATGGTTGGTGAATAGGAACAACTCCTCTCTAATCCCATTGGTTAAACCAGAGAAACAGCTCAAATGTTTTGAGGACTAAGAGCAAAACACCACCTAGAGATTGTTTTGAGAAAGGATCGTTGTTTACCAAGATTGTTTTGAGAAGCAACTTTCTTGATAAATTTTTCTTTGGGAGAAAATTAGCAGGTCCAAATCTCTCAGGCCCAGAAATGTCAGGCCCACAGGTTGCCTGGATTTGACTCAGATTTGTGAATAGTTTTGGGATTGGGTTCTTTGGTGCCCACCATAGGAAATAGTTCCCATAGCTGTCAGGACTCGAACCATATTGTGGGAATACACAGGTTAGATAGTGAAGCAGACCTGATTAGCATATCTGGTTTGATAACCAAGATGCCCTGGCGAGAACAAACAGGCCTTTGAAGATTACATAAGATAGGATTACATCTGTTTACCGGGATAAGAAAATGAAATTAAACCTTCCTAAACAAGATACGTTGTAAAATGTATAAGTTTGTCTGTACCATGCTTAACTTTATCTTTGTAGTAGTAAACATTAACCTTCCTAGAAATGGTATATAAGCTTTGGAAAAATCTCAGTAAAATCGAACTCTGATCACCGAATCAGGGTTCCCGTCTCTCTATTCAATCGCCGATACCATATGTCTTTCCTTGGGATTCCTTGCTGCTTGTTAAGATCAGCTTGACTTGTGCTACAAGCTGTCTCCCGAGGTCTTGCAGCACATACCTTCATCCTGTCGTGCCTTGGAAAGCTCTGCACTGGGCCTGATGGAGGTCACTGTGCTCAGAAGCCACTGGTCTGTGTGGCAGAGACAGGCCCCTGGTCTCACTGCAAGGGCAGAAGATCCACATTAACAAACTGATTTCAGCACTCAGGCTGAAGGCAGAAAGATCAAGGGAGCTCCTGAAGTCATTTCACTTCCTGCACTGGCTTCCTCCTTTGAGTGACTGTGCATATTATTTACTGGTCTTTGAAGGTGTTGTTTGAGTGTTAGCAGGGATTGCAGGTAAGAGTGGTCATGGTACTGACATTTGTGCACACTTTTTGTCCGTGATCCGTGACTGCAGACATTTAAAGCATGAGTGCTACCTGCAATAGTTTTCCAAGGGTCTCCCTGCAGAAGCAGCAGAAGATTCAGAGGAGGTGAATAACACAGCAGTAAGTGCCACTGATTCCAGGAGTGATGGTACACGGCTCTCTTTGATATCCAGTAACCTCCTTCCCCTTATCAAAAGGTTTTCCCAGTCTAAACATCACTGCCAGATGTGCTCACTTCTCTGTTTAAGGGAAACAGGCTGAGTTAAACCACATGTGTATCAAAGCAGAGGCTGGAGGTTTAAAGGCTATCACAGACGACTGACGGCGAGATATCACATGCAGAATTCTCTCCAGATGGGACAAATTTCATGTAGCTTCTGGACTGATCAATACATTAGTCTCAACAGGAAAGTTTTATAGCCTCATCACCATATATCCGAGCGTGGCAGTTTCAAGAGGAGCTTAAGTGAGTTAAGCCCTCAAACCGCAGCAATACAAGGTTCTACCTCTCTAAATATCCCACCTGTCCACAAGTTGTGAGCTTTTCTTGGCTTTCCCAGAATCCCCTGATGTTGTGAACAAAATGGTCACTGCTGGATGAAATGCACTGCCACTGTCCAGCTCCCAGTGCTCCCTGTTGGCCAGCTCGAGGGCCAGGGCAGGCAATGGTGACTTTTTAGATATCTCTGTGTTCAGGCAAAGACTGACCTGGGTTTGCCATGGTGAGGTGTGGGGTCCCCAGAGAGGCAGAGGAGGCAGGATCCATGCAGAGGAGGCTGAGTGCAGAGGCTGTTAAAAACAGGAATTTCCATTCCATATTCCTTAATTGGGATGAATCCCTCATTACAGTGATAGTGCAATAACTCCGGGATTTTTTTTTTCTTTTTGTAGAGGTCCTGTGTAGCCAGGGCATTGAGGAAGACCTGTCTGTAAGATGCTGAGTATGTATCTAGCTGGAAATGAAGCAGTAATGAACAAATCCATTCAGCTGGTCAAGAAGAGAGGTTTCAGTGTCTTTGGGTAGTCATTAAAAGTGAATGTCATCACTTGCAGTGTCATTAGCCTACATGATGAAAATGCAATTTTTTTTTTCCCCCTCGCAGGCTTCTGGGAATGATTATTCAGTGGGGAAAAATATATAATTCCTTGATAATCTAGAGCTGTTGGAGCTTTCAGTGAAATCTCTGAAGTATTGGCACAATGATGAACGGCTTCTTCGGGAATACAGAAATGGATAAGACACAAAATAAATCCTTCCTGCATTGCAAGGCTTTGCTGTAGTGCTGCTTATCTCAAGGGTGTTATGCAAATGTGGTGCCTATTTAAATCTTGATACTCTCATCTGGAGCAGGTGTATTAGCCACTTACTTCTCTGTGGGCCAGCTTTCTTCCAGCTCTGCTGTAGGACTAGGAGTGACATTTTAATGTCAAGCTTGCAGCTGGGAATGCTCCTGGGTGGATGGGAATGCAGCTTGCACTGCCTGGCAGCTGTATCCCTTTCCACCTGGAAGCACTCACTGCCTGAAAGCTGCTAAAGGTGAACCTTTGCAAGGACAGGAAATGCAGTGGAAGGTATCCACTCTGCTGGGGGCCATCCTGGCAATGGGATGGTTCCCAGGTGATAAATTGTCCATGCCTGGTGAGCTGACACCGTGCTTACTCTTCAAAAAACCCCTGGCCCAGGGAACTGCACTGCCGTGCTGCCCTGACTGCTTGAACTGACTCTGGACTGGCTAGAATCAATGCAGCTCCTCGAAGGGGCACGACTGATATATGGAGCTGGGGAGAATCCTGGGAAGGAAATCCCCTTAATCTCACCCAGGAAGGCGGGCTGGGCTGTGGCTCCCGCCCACCGCTGGTCGGACAAGGTTTCCTCTCAGTCCGTGCAACGGCGAAAGTCGAGGCAAGAGAGTAGAGCACCACCACGAGTCACAGGTGTTATAAGAGAATTGTAGTTTCAGATGTTACAAGTTACCGAATTGCAGTCTCAGATGTTACAAGATACCGTTAAAAAGGTTAATGTTTAAATTAGATGCTAGTAACTGTTAGAATGTTTAAGTTTAAGCTCCATTACAAGTGTTAAAATGTTAAAGTTCAGACCCCTGTGTTACTCACTCAGTTTAGAATGAATTATGGGCAAAGAAAGGGTGTCTCTGTCTCTGCATTTGTCTCCCAGCAGATCGCGCTTACATTGCACGTCATAAAGTCCCATCCGGAGCTTATGAGAGAGCATGCGCAAAGAACCGCATCTGATTGGACAATGATAGAGAAATATGCAAATTAAGGAAATCCACACTTTTTCGCTGAAAAAAGGCTCAAATGGACATACTGGATTGTATTTAGATCCCGAAACCGGATAAAGGGATCGGCAGTAACTATTCCTAGTCTGTCAGATGATGTCTATGTGTCACCCTGAGTTACAGGTTTCTCGGAGAGATCAACACCCTAGATCCGGACGAGCCAAAGCGCGCAGAGGGTGTGGGTGTGAGCCTTCCTGCCATCGCCCGCGAGACCGGAAGGCCTGATCCTGCCGATCCTCGACAGGATCACAAACGTCTCCTTCTCCAGGCGGACTACAGCGGGATACGACCACCCGTGACGAGCTCCCCTTTTGCCTTTGATAAAGAGCTGATTAAATAAAGGCCTGTGGCCCCGATTTTTCTTTTTACAACAGGTTCCCCAAACTACTTTATTTTGTAGATGGGAAGGGGGGTGACAAGTGGTGTGAGGGCTCCAGCCGAGGACCCAACAGGCGCAGGCTTAGCTCTGTGGGAAGCTCAGACAGGAGAGACCCCACTGAGGAATTACACAAGGTTATAAGGGGAGGGTGGAACCAAGGGAGGGGACAGGGAACATCCAATAGGATTTTTAAAGGGGAGGGGGGTACAAAACATCAATCAATGTCTCAACCAATACAAGTAACTTGGGGGAGTAACAAACCCGTGACAACTAATCGAAAGAGCGGAAAAGGAGAAGGGTCTAGAAGCGTGGGAGTGGGATAGTAGGATTGGCATCCTAGTGGGAAGGGGTCAGTGATCCTTAAAAGGAGAAAGGGCAGGACTGGAATTGGAATGACAGAGAATGTCCTGGAAGGGAGGGAGGGGTAGAGAGGATTGACACCTTTGGGATGTACCAACTTTCAGAAAGAGGGAGAAACGGGGAATAATTTTATTTAAGATAAAATTACGCACCGCAACACTGCACAACGCCCATGGTGCAAGAAGGAGAACTGGAAGTTCCCCAGCCCCAGTGCCCTGCCAGCTGGAGTGTGCCAGCTGCAGCTCTGGGGTCTGTGACCACCAGGGACCACCAGGGAGACCCCCAGCACAGAAGAACGCACTCGTAAAGAGGAGGGAAAATATGTTAATGATTTTGGGGAAATGATTATCCTATGCATATTTATTCTGGGACAAGCAATGAATATGCATGTAAAATACAGTCTATAAACAGAAACTTCCCCCCACTCAGCACACACAAGTTTTGGAGGAGAGAACCCCTCGTGCATCTGGCCAGATAAAGAATGCCTCATCTCAATGGTGTTGAGGAGCTTTTCTATTTTAACCAGTTTTTTGGTAACAGGATGAGCCCAGGGGATGATGTGGGGGTTGCAACAGGGAATTACACATAACTCAGTTGGTTAAATATACTGTAATGGTTTAACATCTTGGATGATAACCTGTTCTTAATGATAATCTAAGCTGCATTTGTGGGATGCTATCATGGTAATGCTGGAGTCCAATCATCTTGGTGTTTTCTACAGAATACCCTGGGCTCTTTAGACATTTTTAGTTGTCTTTAGGTGAATTTCTCCTTGTCATAAGGCAAAGTCTGTGTCTGCATCTCTTTCAGTAATTACATCAGTCGCCTTGCCTGGGGCTGATCCTCCTAATTGTCTCTGGCCACTGAAGCATCTGGAAGAATCCTTTCCTACTTGTGTGCCTTGTTTTAGAGCTCTTTCTTCTTGTCCTCTGAAAGGACAGAGTACTCCTGCATGAACAGGGAAGGGATTGTTTCCTCCTTTCTGTCTTTAGGACGTTTATTATCCACTAAGGCAGTAGAAATGATCTTGTGTGACCTGTATGGGCAGCCCCACACTTGGGTAGTGAGGAGCAGCCACACCGGTGTGAACGGTCCATTGGATGAAAATTATTCCTTCCAGCTCTGGGGTGAGCAGCTTTGAGGAATGAGGTCATGGGCTGGCTCACAAAAACTCATGGATTAGTTCACAGATGATGAAGATTCAAGCCACAATGGCTGCTGCTTGCAGTTAATTTTTTGACTGATCTTGAGGATCAAGTGAAAAATGGTGCTGGAGTTCGTTTTGTGCTGGTTCCACTGATGCTCAGAAGGAAGAAAGCTCTTTTTATCCAGCCCTTTTCTTACAATATGATCTGTTGGACTGGGCTGACTGAGAGCTGTCTAAAATTAAATTAAAAACAATTCAAATTGTTTCTTGGTAGGAGATTGGTTGTGTTGAAGCAAATTTTTGCTGAGACATTAGCTTTGTTATGGCAAAATGTTTGTATTTGTGTCTGTGTGTATGTGTGTGTATGCAAAGGGTCAACACATTTTTGGTAAAAATTCCTATTTGACAGGAAAGGTTAGAGTTTTCCAAACCCATTTCACTTCCATCAAAGTTTTCCCATGAATCCACTCTCCCCATGCTTTATTGAAAACTTTCCACTAGGCTAAATGTAAAAATGATGCTCGTTCCTGGCTCACACCCATCCTGTTTGGGGTGGGTATCCCCTGGCCCTCATCTAGAGCAGTAATTTCCTCTGCAGATGCAGTGATGGCCTCGGAGGTGCAGTGAGGCTCAGCACAGCACTCCTGAGGGCGAATTCCCAGCTGCTGCTTGGAAGGCTCTGCCACAGCTCAGCCCCTCTTCTTTCTGCCTTTTTCCCTGAAAGAAATCCATCCAGGCACTGACTGCTGACCTCAGGGGTGTTCAGTGGCTGCTGTTCTTCAAAGGCAACAACACCTCCCTCCACACTCAGCACATTTAAGCCTTGAGGACATCATGATGTCTTTCCCTTTTGGAAGTGTCTCGCTGGTGGTGTCACCAGCACACTTGTGGCTCTGGTGGCTGTGGCCGTGTCAGGCTCTCCCTCGTGTGCTGGGACACACACACAGGCTGCTGTGGGATTCAGCCTGGCCTTAGCCTGGCCCTTGGGGCTCTGTCCTGGCTGCTCAGGCTTCAAACCGAGTGTTCAAATGGCCGTGTAAGATTTCTGCCCTGGGAATCAGCAGAGAGCTTTGTAAGCCAGGAAAAAACGAGCCCTGGTTTGCCAGGATGACCCAATGTAACCTGCAGCCCAGGAATTCAGCTCTCTCAGACCCAAGGCCTGGTTTGGAGGAGCACAGCTGTGTGACCTTGGCTCTGTTTTGCTGAGAAAATTGCTTCTGAGCTGTGAGAAAGTCCATAGGCTAAAGGCATGAAAGGTAGGAAAAGGGAAAACAGAGAGGCATTGTTGAGATAATGGCTTAAGGATTCAAGAGGGAAACTGTTGACATGGAAAGTTACATATAAAAAAAGGAAAGTTATAAAACTGTAAGGAAAAATGTAGAATAAGACAGCAACTATGAAGATTGGGAACCAGCCTGTGTGAGGAAAGGGAACACATTTCCACCTTGGCCAGCAGAAACTCTCTGGGTGTGCCAATGCTTATCCTGTAGGATGTAACTCCTAGAAAACCACGGGGGATGTTGACCAATAAATAGTTATTCTGCACCCACAAATCGTGTGTGTCCCACCTGCAGAGCTCACAGGGGAAGGTGTTAGAGCAGAACTGGCTCAGGGAGAGTCACACCAGCCACGTGTTAATGTTGTGCACATCAGAATTCACCAAAGAGTCTTCTGGATGTCAAGGGTCTCATCAGGTCCTGGGAAGAGAGCTAATGAGAGGATTTCAGAGATTTTCCACAATGTCTGTCCTTGTTTTCAGCCCAGCATTTTTGGTTGGTGAGGCATAAATGGTTCCTCTTGTGGGTGACTAACAGGAACACCTTGGAGCAGAAAATACTCCTGGAATTTGCCACCCTTCTGAAATTAAGACAATGGATCAGGATGGGAATAATTTACAGCTAAAGAGTGTACTGAGAATAGCTTCATAGAACACCTTCAGTCAAGTTTTATTTTGGGGGAGGGTATGTCTCAAAAATAGAAGGTGATAGCAAGGCATGGTCAGAGTAATGCCCAGGATGTGCCATTGATCAGGCAGATAACAGCAGATTACCTGTTAACTAACAACAAATAGTCCTTTAATCCTAACAACTGTTCCTCAGTTCCACAGCAGAGCTCTGGTTAGGCTATCAACCATCTCCTGATCGTCCTTTTTGAAACCACAGAACCACAGAAGAGGCTGAGTTGGATGGGACCCATCAGGATCATGCAGTCCAACTCCTGGCCCTGCTCAGGACACCCCAACAATCCCAGCCTGTTCCTGAGACCATTGTCTGTAGTGCTCTGGTAGCTTTGGGGCCATCACCATTGTTCCAGTGCTCAACACCCTCTGGGTGAAAAACTTTTTCCTGCTATTCAACTTAAACCTCCCCTAAATCATCTTCAGGCCATCCCATCACTGGTCAGGAGAGCACCTGCCCCTCCACTGCCCCTGGTGAGGACACTGAAGGTGACAATGAGGTCTCCCCTCAATCTCCTCTTCTTTAGGCTGAACAAGCTCTGATGACTTAAAGAACATGTGGGTGGAGGAAAAGTGGAAGTCCTAGACATGGCAATGTTACGAGGCTGAGAGGTTTTTAGCCTGCAGTCTGGGGATATTTTTCTTTCCCTGCTTAAATCAGAACCTCTACACTGCAGCCCCCCAGACCTGCAGTGGTCCCAGCTGTTACCAGCCAGAGATCTGCAGGAGTGAGGGCCCTGCCTGGCCAGACCCATCGCCTTGGGCTGTGAGTGCAGCTGAGTCAACAAATGAAAACACAAGGAAAATTGACTGTGAAGATCTTTAGGAAAAAAAAAGAAACACAACCAAACCCCAAGATTATGCAGGCAGCAAGGTGCACTCCATCCTGTGTGTCTATTATTTTCCTGCTGGGGCCTTATGAGCCAATGTGTGAAATCCTGCATCCCCTGAGCAGGAGCCTGCTGGAGCAGATGACTTGGTGAGGGTGAAGAAGGCCATGTGGTTACCATTGCTCCACTTCATCAAAACTCCTGCTTCCAAGGGGAAGTGAGCTCAGCAAGCTGGGAAAGTGTCACACCAGGGGCTGGAGGAATGGCTGGAGGGCAACAGCAGGGGCTTGACACAAAGCAGCTGGCACATGGGCGTGCTCGGTTACATCACACTGGAAGATGGATCCTGCCAGGTCTGGGTGTGTTCCAGACAAACCTCCTCGCCCCCAGTCTCCTCATAAAGACTTTGCTGCAGGAGAGCTGCCATTCCTCCCTTCTCTGCCTTTCCCTGTGAATCACTCCTCTGTAATCTGGTGTGGGTTGTGCAGTTAATGTGAACCAAGTGCTGGTGTAGGAGGGGAAAGGATTTTCCCCCCCGTCCCCTCCCATCAGAGGGGGGGATGTGGAGGCTGATTCAAGCACAAGGGAAGTCAAAAGGAGATTTCTTGGTTCACATCCACGTGTTTGAATTCCAAAGTGCTTGAGGAGCACAGGGACAACACCTACTGCATTCTGACCAGACCAAAACACAGCTCTGTTCAGTTTGGGCAGCAGCAAATTGGCACTGACTTCAGGAAAGTCCTGATTTATACGAGGTATTCAACCACATCTTTTTTGGGAGAGACAGATACGCTGGGTTGTAATTGGCAACAGCTGGACGTTTTCTCCACAAGTAATGTTATCCATTTTCTGGAGATAGAGAGGTGCTAGAAATTGGTCTGCAGAGTATATTTGGAGTTTTTGTCCCTTGACCATGGAATGCTCTTTCTGGCCTTGCCTGTCACTAGACTTCTCACTATAATCAAGCCTTTTTTGGAAACCTCCTGGCACAACTGATGGTGTTGGACTAGTCAGACCTGGACAGTTTTGTGTCCTGTCTCTGGGACAGGACTGTGCCTCAGGCCTACTGAGAAAAATGTCTTGGTGGGTTTGATATCTGCTCTAGTATTCTTACGTGATTTTTTTATGTTAATAAGCAATATAAAGAATTGTGTTGATTCTTGCTGGGTGTGTAGCCTGAAGAACTTCTTGTATTCGTCAGTTTTGCGTCTTAATTAATTGCATGATCCTTTGGATTTCAATTTTGCACCTTCTAGCGTGCTGGAATATTGCCTGTAAGAAATGAGGAGATTGATATATTACTTTTCCTTTTGATTGAAGGCATTCTTCACTGGATGACTTGTTCAGCATCTAAATTTCACCCTTGTCCTTCTTCTCTGTGTCCCTCATCCATTATTGGTTCTATTTGTGGCCCCTCACTTGATGCCAAGTTGGGCTTTGGTGGCTGACAACAGAGGATGCTGATGAAGGAAATCAGATGCTTTTCTCTGGATTAGGCTGTTCCTCACTCCTCCTTGGTGACTGAAATCAGCTGGAGCTGTGAAGCCAACCTTTAAGATGGAGCATTTTAGAGACAACATAGGCAGCACAGTGAAACAACCTCGCAGAAGCCTTGTGTGATCAGCACTGCTTGCCTCTGGCACTGTGCAGTTAAGGCATTACACTTCCTGAACTTGCATCTCTAGTTGACATTTGAAGCAAAATTTACCATGAGACTTTACCTGCTAGGGATTTTTTAAGAAAGACTAGACAACAGGGATTTGTAGATGTTGTTGAAGCCTAATGATAAACCCTAAGGCTTTAGTGATCTGCTAGAAGCTAAGAGGTCAGCTTCACAGCCAGAATTTGTTTACCCAAAAGGTCTGGGTGATTTCACAGATCATAAAAACACAACTCCAAAAGTCCTGTGTTATTTCACAGCCGTGGTCTCTGCCGTAAGGTAAGGTCAGGTTAGGAATCTATTCCTGGGAGAGAGAGAGCAGCCCTGAAAGATCTGCCTTCAGATTTGCAGAAGGATGCCTTGGCATGCCCTGACCCTGCCCTGTGAGGAGCAGAGAGCCACACTGGTGTGGGAGACTGCCCTGTTCTCTTCTGCCCACAGGAACAGGACACCTCCTGCTGCTGCCCCTGGGCACAGAAATGCATTTTCAGTGCCTCCTGTTCATCCAGGCTGCAGGCACCTGGGACTTGCCAGGAGTGGTGGGGATGTTGCACAGGTATTTTCAGTGCTGGAAAGCCCCAGAGGTGAGGTGTCTTCCTTCTCCAAAAACGAGCTGTAGTGCTCATTGTTGTGTCCATCTGATACTCTGCAGGTGACTCTGCAGTGCCCCTCTGGTCTCTTTCAGCCCCAAGCTGTCCCTTGTCCTACTAACAGCTGCTAGCTAAAAAAAAAACCCAAACATATGGACCAGGCTTGCTGGAGATGTTGCTGGAGGCGTTTTCTTGGCCGTGGATAAAGGGGAACAGCAATGATCAGGAATATCACAAAAAGCTGACAGATGTGGGTAACAGGGTGCCCAAATCAGCATCATTGGTGTGATGAGATGTGAGTGATAGCAGAACCTGGCCCAGGGCTGAACTTACTGCAGAGCAGGAAGCTGGAGTAGCCAAACAGAGAATGCACCAGAGATGGATCTTTGGGCACACTGAAGCTCAGAGTGACATCAGGAGAAGGATTTTGGGCACACTGAAGCTCAGATTGTTGCCAGAAGGGTCTTTGGGCACACTGAACCTCAGACTGGTGTCAGGAGAAGGATTTTGGGCACACTGAAGGTCAGAGTGCTGCCAGAAGGGTCTTTGGGCACACTGAAGCTCAGAGTGACACCAGGAGAAGGATTTTTGGGCACACTGAAGCTCAGACTGGCACCAGGAGAGGGATCTTTGGGCACATTGAATCTCAGATTGGCAGCAGGGGAAGGATTTTGGGCACACTGAAGGTCAGAGTGCTGCCAGAAGGGTCTTTGGGCACACTGAAGCTCAGATTGGCACCAGGAGAAGGATCTTTGGGCACACTGAAGCTCAGACTCCACCAGGAGAAGGATGTTTGGGCACACTGAAGCTCAGATTGGCACCAGGAGAAGGATTTTTGGGCACACTGAAGGTCAGA
>WAAE01012598.1:122611-180414 GCA_013400495.1 Nicator chloris | reverse complement strand
TTTGGGCACACTGAAGCTCAGACTGCTGCCAGGTTTTGATACAGGAAGAAAGTTCATCCAGTGAGTGACCAGAGGTGCTGCTGCTGTTCCAACAGAGCTCACTCTGCAGCCTCAGGGCTGACCTACAAATGCTCTCCCCTCCATTGTGGAACTGCCTGTGCAAACCAGACGCTTCTCTTACTCATTTCTGAGGGATGAAAAAACCTGGAACAGGGGTAGGAATCTCCTAGCTAAGCAGTTAAACCACAAAATACAGGAAAAGAATGTCCTTCACACACCCGGGTGATCATATCCCCTCTTTCTTCATTGTGTCAACGCTGTCAAAAGCTCTCATGCTCTAATTTGAGCTCCAAACCTCATAATCAATGGACACACTGTGGCAGCACACTCTTAATCCAGGGGTCTTGGTCCTAAAAACACCATGGCAAAGACTTTTCAGAGTTCACTCTTCCTGCTAGGCTGGCTGGGTCTCCTCTGAGCAGGTTGGTGATGGCAGGGGTGAAGGTGGCCTTTAAAAAGGAGTGATTGTTCCAATCTGCCCTAAGCAGAGGAAGTGGAAGGTGATGGCTAATTAATTTAGCACTCAGCGTGGCTGCTGTCCCGTGAAAATAACAACTGCAATGAATCCCCACGGAATTGTCTTTGGCCTGGAAATGAGAGGAGATTGATTGAGGTAAATGAGAGGGAAAATCACAGTCAGGAAAAAAAAACACTGAAAGAAAGGGACAGGCCAGACATGGCTGCAGCGTTTTCCCTCACTGAGCCCTCTGGTCTTATTTTCTGGTCTCTTGCTCAGCAGTGGCCCATCAAAGGCAGTTCTGAACTCTGTCCAGCTGCTCCTCACCACCGTGTGGTGTCCTGGGCAGAGTGTGATGCAGTAGTGCACACAATGTTGTTGATTACAGATCTCTTCTGCTGATCCTTGTCCTGAAGTTTAAAATTCAGGGAAATCTTAGTGTTTGGGAAATTCTGACCTGCTTCATAACTGGTGACAAAATCCCAAACCAATGAAGAAATGGTGTGAGGGGTTGAACACCACAGTTGCTTTTTCTATCCCAGGGAGCAACACGTGGACACAGTGATGAAGCTGCAGGTGGAGCCCAGACTTGCACAGGGTGTAAGGGTATTTATTCCCTGGTTTGTTCTTTAGTCCTAACAATTTCCAGTGATGCTTTTGTTAAAAAATTGCTGCTGACCAGTGGGTTGATGTCCCACAAATCCATCTCTCACAACCCAAGGCATTGCTCCTGTGTGGTTATGGCCAACCTAGAGCCCATCCTTTCACACAGGAAATTTAGATTGTGTGTTTTCCCAGTGGCTCCCTTTGCATTTACGTGCATTGGATTTCATCTGCCATTTAATTACCTGGCAATGTGTCATAAAATTGTTTGGGAGTTCATTATGATGCTCTCAAAATTAGTGTTGTCAGCAAACTTTCCCAGCTCACTGCTCACGCCCTTTTCCAGATCATTTATGAACATTTTGAATGGCACAGATCTCTCTAGGGCTCCTTGCAAGGTCTGATCCATCTGACCATCCCCAGCTTCCTGGTTTTTAAACAGGGTTTATCCTTGCAAGAACTTTTCTTCTTGTCCTCTCGTCTTTGGATAGCTTCCTAAATGGCTTAAGTCAACTTCTTCTGAAACAGGTTTAAAAAATCTGGTTTGGGCTGAAAATTGCATTGTGCCTAAAGACAAACAAGCCACATAAAGATAAGACAAAACAAAACATTCTCCCATTGTCATGCATCTAGTGAAGTTTCCCCATTTCCTTCCTGTCTTTCAACACCTGAATATTCTTGAGATTAACTTTTCATCTGATTTTGCCTGGGAATCTCAAACTCTTCTGGGAGGAGAAAATCGTTTCCTGATTGTTTTTCTAGTGGTAAATAAATATGTTTAAATTGAGCTGTACTTCCTCTTTCCCCCCTCCTTGCTCATTTGATTAAGTGTGACTTATATTTAATATTTAATATGGTCACACTGGATAAAACTGTGATTTTTTTTCAGTAATAACTCCACATTCAAAATTGTGCTGGGATAATTATAACAGTGTAAGAACTTACCCTGGTAAAATTTATTTTTCCTGTGAGGAAATAGAGTTAAAAAAAAAGATGAAAAACACCTCGAAACCCCCCATTTATTACTGTATTCACATCAGGAGATTTATCAGCTTGCAAATAAGTTAATGTGGTACCACTTCCTAATGGAGGACAAATGATTAAAGTCCTTTTTGGGCTTGCCCATGTTTGGGAGGGTCACCTGTGCTGTGCTGTGGATGCTGCAGGAATGGCCCCAGACCCCAATTACAACCCCCAAGTCCTGTCTGCCCCCTAAAACCTCTGGACTTGAAGACTGCACCTATTTTCTTCAAAACTGCCTGTAGAATCGTTCTCTCGATGGTTGGATGATATACTTCAGGAGACAGGGTTGCTCATGGAACATGTGCTTTATTCTCAGGGGTCGTGGGTGCCAGCGTTTGCCATCAGTTGCCAGCCCAGCTGCTGGCCTGGTTCCAAGAGGGTTCCAAGAGGGTTCCAAGAGGGTTCCAAGAGGGTTCCCAAGAGGAAGAATTTCCTGTTACAGTCTATTTTATCCTATTCTGTGTTGAATATTCTATTTACAGTAACCAACCGGTGTGAGACACAAATCCTACAGAATTTACATACAGCCTATGAGAACTACTAGATTTGAATAAGGCACTACCTCCTTATGCTAATTTCTATAATCCCTTCTTCCTGCTATCCCTGCAGACCCTTTTTCTGCCTGGTCACTGGTATTGCTCAATATCCTGTCCCCTGGACTGGCATCCCTTCCCATATCAAAAGTGACCGTCATTTCTACCTCACCCACCGGCCCGATGTTCTCTGAACCTACTGCTAAACAACCATATTTATAAGGTTTCCCTGTATCACCTTCCCCAACAACTGCCCAAAAAGGGTCCTCTGGAGCTCTGCTGAAGCGTCAACGCCAAGTTTTGGCGAGAGGGGAAAGCTTTATTGCTATTATAAACCTTGCAAAGATGTTTTTTGTAAAGCGAGTGCCAGCGCAGCCTCCGGGACAGCTGCGGTAACAACCCGACCTGATTTCCACGTCCAAATGAAACTCCTAAACAGGGCAAAGAAAACAACAGAGCATTTACAGTGTAAAACCAGCCTGGTAATTGTATTAACAGCCCCTTCTAAGCAGAATCAGGCTCCCAGCTGTAGCTGAAATCCATAAAAAGCACACCATTAATTTTATGAAGAGAAGTAGCCGTCGGAGTCCTCTGGAAGCCCTGGAGTCTGTAAAGATAAGGTGATGGGCTTTTCCCACAGCTGCGAGAGCTACATCTGGAAACCAGGTCTGTGCCAGGCCATGGATCTGTAGGAAGCCCATCAAATCCTCATCCTGCAGGAGAAAGGTCCCCAGGGTGGGATCCTCTGCAAGGGGACGTGTGGATTCGTTCTCTCGATGGTCAGATGATATACTTCAGGAGACAGGGTTGTTCATGGAACACGTGCTTTATTCTCAGGGGTCGTGGGTGCCAGCGTTTGCCATCAGCTGCCAGCCCAGCTGCTGGCCTGGTTCCAAGAGGGTTCCAAGAGGGTTCCAAGAGGGTTCCAAGAGGGTTCCAAGAGAGAGAATTTCCTGTTACAGTCTATTTTATCCTATTCTGTGTTGAATATTCTATTTACAGTGACCAACCAGTGTGAGACACAAATCCTATAGAATTTACATACAGCCTATGAGAACTACTAGATTTGAATAAGGCACTACCTGCTTATGCTAATTTCTATAATCCCTTCTTCCTGCTATCCCTGCAGACCCTTTTTCTGCCTGGTCACTGGTATTGCTCAATATCCTGTCCCCTGGACTGGCATCCCTTCCCATGTCAAAAGTGACCGTCATTTCTACCTCACCCACCGGCCCGATGTTCTCTGAACCTACTGCTAAACAACCATATTTATAAGGGTTCCCTGTATCACCTTCCCCAACAGGACGTGCCCCCCTTGGCCACACCTGGCAGCTTTGCTGTTGGCATCGTGTTCCCAAAAGGCACATTTGGCTTCCAAAGGAAGGACAGCTCCCTGCTGTCCTGAGTGCCCATGGAGAAGCCCAGGATGAAAAAAGAAACGCAAAAGCATTTGCTGAATTTGAATTTCCTGCTCTTGATTTTCATATTTTCTAGCAGGCCAACTGTCTGGATTTCCTAAGCCCTGCTAATTTGCAGTTAAATTTGCCATTTATGTGTTCATAGATGATCTGTTAGGCCTTATTGGACAGCAAAGAGGGGGTTTTTTTTCCCCTTTTTTTTCTTGGAGATGGCTTTTCACGCCATCAAGGCCACTTTCTTCACTTATTGACAGCTTTATGAGCACTGTTGGAAAAGCACCAGCTTCCTTTGTTTCATGGCACTCCGGCTTTCCACGGAGTGAA
The DNA here is from genome assembly GCA_013400495.1 of Nicator chloris. Classification (NCBI taxonomy): domain Eukaryota; kingdom Metazoa; phylum Chordata; class Aves; order Passeriformes; family Pycnonotidae; genus Nicator; species Nicator chloris. Next base: position 175,996 of record WAAE01012598.1, on the reverse strand, counting down.
AAGGCAGTTTCTTAATTAGGACCTGAGAGCCTTTGCTTTGCTCCCTCATTCCCCAGGTACAAAGCAATCCACTGGCCTTTCTGCAGTTAATCACTTCTCCAGACTTCAGCCCACTAAAATTAGGTGGGCTTTGTGGTCAAATGTTTACCTGGCTCGGGGCCACCTGAAGAACCTGACACATCTGCATTTGGCATGTGTCTGTGCTCTGGCTGTGCTTACCAATTAATCAGGGGTGCAAAAAATCAAATAAAATAAGAAAATAAACCTGCTCTCTCCCTGCTTATAAAATTTCCTGTTTTCAAGTTATTTCTGCTCACACAAAAATGGAAAACCCTTCGCTGATTCTTTCTTTCTTTCTTTCCTTTCTTTCTTTCTTTCTTTCTTTCTTTCTTTCTTTCTTTCTTTCTTTCTTTCTTTCTTTCTTTCTTTCTTTCTTTTTCTTTCTTTCTTTCTTTTTCTTTCTTTCTTTCTTTCTTTCTTTCTTTCTTTTTCTTTCTTTCTTTCTTTCTTTCTCTCTCTTTCTTTCTCTCTTTCTCTCTTTCTCTCTTTCTCTCTTTCTCTCTTACTTTCTCTCTCCCTTTCTCTCTCTCTCTTTCTTTCTCTTTCTCTCTTTCTTTTTCTCTTTCTGTCTCTCTTTCTCTGTCTCTTTCTCTCTGTCTTTCTTTCTCTCTTTCTTTCTTTCTTTCTCTCTTTCTCTCTCTCTTTCCCTTTACCCAGGTTTTTTCTCGTGTCTTTGATATTGCTTTGTGCCAGAGCTGCTCACATTTGCACCAGTGCCTCTGGCTCCCTTTCAAAATCTGTTTATGAGAGTTTTAAAGTTTTATATATGTGGTTAGATTTGAACTCCTCATCATCATTGTAGTCCTACAAAACCATTTTCTCCCTCCTCTAAGGGGGTGATTGTGGTTTTATTTTGCTCAGGTGAATGGCAGGAGTGTTGCAGTGATGCCACAGGCTCGCTGGCAGCTCCATGTGTTTTATTTTGCTGGAGCAATTCCTGTGTTGAAGCTGCTGGGCTTGGAGGAGCTGAGGGCAGTGAGGTGCTGGCATCTCCTTCACCTCTGCAGGTCCCTGTGTGGGAGCCTGAGGCAGAGCAGGGTGAGAAGACAGAGCCAGAATCCATCAGACTTCCTAAAGAAAGTGTCTGTGCCCTAAACCAGAGGGTGTTTGTAAGGATGGGGACTTGTCCTCAGGCTGCAGCTCTGCTGGCAGCAGTGGTTATTTTTCCTGGCTGTTTGTCCATCCTCTCCTGCATGTCCTCCAGCAAAGCTGCTCTGGTAACTGCTCCCTGACCTGGGGTGAAACTGCTCTGACCAGGGGAGGATTGCTGTTTATAGTGGTTGTGCTGTTGAAACCAGGGAGGGCAGAAGTGGCCCCTGAGCAGCTGGAGGTGGGATTTTGTGAGGAGGAAAGGCTGCAGCAGGAGCAGGGTGTGAGATGGGCACAGTCCTCAGAACCACAGAGTCACAGCATGACCAGGCTGGAAGAGACCTCCAGGATCATGGAGCCCAACCCATCCCTAACACCTCACCTAAACCCTGGCACCCAGTGCCACACCCAGTCTTTCTTTAAACACATCCAGGGACGGTGACTCCACCACCTCCCTGGGCAGCCCATTCCAGCACTTTATCACCATTTCAGTAAAAAACTTTGTCCTAATATCCAACATAAATTCCCCTTGGGGCAGCTTGAGGCTGTGTCCTCTTGTTCTGTCAGTGCTGCCTGGAGAAAGAGCCCAACCCCACCTGACACAGCCACCTTTCAGGAGGTTGTGGAGAGTGATAAGGTCACCTCTGAGTGACCAGAGCAGGACCTCAGGGACCAGGCTGCACTGGTTCCTCCTGCTGCTCCCATGGAGGGGGACTTGCAGCGTGCTGTTTGTCTCAGAGGCTTCACAGGAGGACTGGAATTGCCCAGGGGATCCATGCCCATGTCTCAGAGCAGCCATGTGCTCCAGAGAACGCTGAGCAGAAAGAGCTGGGGTAGAGATGCCCTTTGTGCAGAGGTGTTGAGTTTTCCAGAAAAATGTGATCTCAGATCCTTTCCAAAATGGTTTTTCTGCAAGTGTTTATCACTGCGAGTATCACCAGCTCACCTGGAGCCTGCAGAAGACCTACCACAGTGGTGGGCAAAGGATGAGCACCTGCAGAGCTCATTTTGCCCTCAGGCCGTGGAGCAGGAGTCAAGTGGCAGCAGGCTCTGAGCACAAGCTGGAGCTGGGCCACCCCTGTCCAACTCATCATGTCAGTGATTTGAATTCCTAACCACATAATCATCTCTATCCATGTAGCTCAGAGAAGAGCTGGCCAGGAATGTCTGGGAATTGTAAGTCTCGAAATCCAGTTTTTGAAATAGCCCCTAATGAGAAAGGGATCATTTTAAGGGATAATCAGACTTTTATCATGTTACAGAATTAAATACTCCCAGCCTCAGCAATGACTTTTCATATAAATGCTGTGTTCCTTTGGCAGACCTACTAATGTGTAATAAAACAGAATACAGGTCAATATTTCTCCTTCTTAAAAATAAAGAGAAGAAACAAACTATTTTACTGTCATTAAAAAAAAATGATATCTGCTCAATTCAGTTGATGTTGGCTTGGGCAACTTCACAGAGCTTTTGGTTTTTGTGTGTGTGCCTTCAAGATGGGAAGAAGGGAATATTTTGTATTGAAGTGTCAAGAGCTGGGAGATATCCTGGTCAGCTGTCATCCTTCTTTTCCTTGTGCTTCCCTTCCCTATTGCCCTACAAGAGAAGAGATGCTCCTTTCTGAGCTGGACTAGTTGATGGGAATAAGAGTAGAGGCCAACTGGGATAAAGGAGAGAAAGGTCATAGAACAAGAGAATTAGTTTGGTTTGAGATTTGCAGTAGTTCACTGAAATTAGAGATATTAGGCCATGAAATCTTTAAAAGTATCCATTTCCCTGAAGTTAACTTCCCACTTTCCCCCTGTTTCTAGTGAGCAGTGACACGAGAGCTGCTTTTACCACTGGGAACAGGTTGTGAACGCAGTGCAACAAATCCAGCCTGTGCTCTGCATGCAGCAGCATGAGAATGATACGTGTCAGTAATGCCAGAGAGCCTTTAATGGCATTAAATGTGTTTGTTTAGGGATTAGACAAAAATCCCCTCATCTTCCAACAGGGGGGGAAAAGCTCTTTGTATTTTTTTTCCCTCTAGAGGCTGCTCTGTGCCTGCTGGGCTGGAGTGGAGTCAATAAGTCACAGGCACTGGCAGCTCAACTCCAACCTCTCCAGGGAAAACCACTCAGCTGCTTTGTCCTTGTTTGAAATCAGGAGTGTGGCAGAGTTCTCTGGGTTGTCTCCTGCCTCCCCTCCTTCCAAACTGCTATGATGTCCCAGCTGCTGGCTGCTGGCTGTTTTCTTTGCTGCTGAGCAAATTGCCACCTGTCCTGGGTTTGGCTTTTCTCAGCTGGGCTGGGGGTGATGTGGAATCCCCCTCTGGAGCCTTCCCTCCAGAAATGGGCTTGTTTGTGGGGCTGCTTCCCATAACTCGGGGGGGGTCATCTTTGCTGAAAATCCCGCCATGGAGTAAGGATCAAAGGGAATCCTTGCTTCCAAATGCAGCTGAAAAATGCCTGTCTGAATTGTAGTGCTCTGCTCCTCACCTGCCCTAAAGCAGGAGCAGTACAGGAACTCTTTCCTCACACTGGCAGCAACAGAGAGATCAACTTCTCGGATAGAGCCCACGGATTTGCCAGGAAAATCAGACTTTGCTTTTTCTCTCTCCCCAGACGTCAGTGTTGTCCAGAAAACAGAGGATTCTCAAGTGTAAAATCCTCCTCTCTGGCTCCTCTGTGGTTTTGCTGCAGGAGGGATGGAGGATGCAGGTTTTAGCCAGGACATCTGGCGCTGTCCCTTGCTGGGCTGTGTCACTCCAGCAGCACCAACACAGCTCTGGGAGCCATGGGCTGCTCAAAAAAATGTCTAATTTCTGTAGGAAAAAATCTTAACAGAACTTTGGATGATCAGTTTTGTCAACAGAGCTGATACTCCCTTTCTCAAATCAGAGATCCTTAGAGCCCACTGGGGTTGTGATGGTCGACGCTGGAAGTATTTACATTATACTTCTTTAAAAAGAAAATTCAAAAATAGCTTCCAGATTTCTGCTGTTCCGTCAGAAAATTCCTTTCCCACCAAAATTACTCTTTTGACAAAAATAGCTGCTTCCCTTTTGCTAATAACAAACTCCCTTTTGCTAATAACAAACTCCCTTTTGCTAATAACAAGCTGCTCGTGCTCCATCCCTCCCCCCTGCGTGCTGCTGTGATTGCACAGTCCTGGGATGCCTCTACTCCCATCAGTTTCTCTGCAATTTTCACCTCTTATATTTCCTGTCAGCTCTAGATCATGCCTTAGGAGGTCCAGCTGAGGATTGAGTACGTTTTGGGATGTGCCTGTGTCACTGTTTGATGGAAACTGGGATCAGCAGTTTGTAGTAATAACCCTGCTATTGATCTGCTACAAGTCCAGAGCTGGGAGCTGCTTTGATAAATCTGACTGGAGACAGCAGCAGCCTTCCCTTTCTGTCCTGACAGGAGCAAGTGGGAAAATCTCACTTTAGGCTGGAGCTTCTGGTTTGGTGACTTGAGTTACAGCTCTTTGGCTGGGGCTGAGCTGTCTCTACCCATCCAGTACTGGGGAGAAATCAGATGTGCTGATTTTCTGGATTATTGTGAGATAATTCTGCCTCTGGGAGGAGAGGAAGAGTGAGGGTGGAAATGCAGCCTGCTGGGTCTGGGGGGTGCTCCAGAAGCACTGCTCTGCTTGCCCCAGTGCAGACCTTGGGGCTGTCCAAGCCTCTCCCCCTTGTGCTGGGCCAGATGTGCCCTCCTAATCCAAGTCAAAATGCTTCCAGCTCTCTGGAAGTGCTAATCCCCTTGAAATCTCAAGCATCCAGAACCATTTTACTACCAACAAAGGGAATAAAACAAGGGATTTGTGACTTGGTAGTGATGGTAGGCAAACCCTGGCAAAGCATCCCGGGCCAAGTGGGGAACTGATTGCCTGCAGCCCCCAAACACAACACCTCATCCCACTGTCAGGATTCTGCCTCCGCAGGAATTGTCGCCAGCAGAAGAAAAGAGACCTCTCATTTCACTGCGAGCAAAACATCACCACCAAAGGGCCTTTCTGCTGCCTTCTGTTTTGCCAATGCCATTAATGAATGTGTAAACACCTGCTGGCATACATTTCCCAGTTTACTGAGGTTGGAGTTCATGCTGCTAACACGCCTTGCAGTAAGAAGCGCTCCCTTCGTTAACCTCGAGCACGCACTAATTAGAGGGTCACTTGCAGGTCAGAGGTGTGCTTAGGCTCTGCTTCTTGGCTGGCTGCTGTATTATTACTGCAACTGTAAATGCCACATGTGGGAGGGTTGGAGAGTGTGTTTGGAAGGCTGGCTGTATAATTAGGGAACATTTTCCCAAGTCAGGGTATGCCAGCTGACATTTAAGTGGCAATAAAAAGTGGCTGGTGGTTGTTTGTTTGTTTTCCTTCCTTTGCAACTCATTAGCTGTCAACGAAAAATCGTTGAATTGTTGCTGTTTTTAGTTAATCTGAAGTGTTTGCTACAGGGCCAACAGCTTAGCAGCCCATCCATCCATCCATCCATCCATCCATCCATCCGTCCATCCATCCATCCATCCCTCCATCTCCTGTAGAATCACAGAATGGGTTGGGTTGGAAGGGACATTAAAGATCACCACATTTCACCTCTCTGCCCTGAGCAAGGACACCTTCCACTGTCCCAGGCTGCTCCAAGCCCCATCCAACCTGGCCTTGGACACTTCCAGGGATGGGGCAGCCACAGCTTCTGTGGGCAGCTTGTACCAGGGCCTCCCCACCCTCACAGGGAAGAATTTTTTCCAAATTTCTGATCCAAGTCTTCCCTATTTTAGTTTAAAATCGTGTCCTAGTTAAAACCCTGTCCTATCTGCCCATGTAAAAATCACTCTCCATTTTTATAAACTCCCATTTGGCTACAGCTGCTCAGTGTGTGGGGCTGAGCAGCCACTTCCCCCACTGTTTATGGCATGAGCCAAGGCCTCCTCCAGGAAAACACACTCAGGAGCTTAGTGAACAATGCTGAGTTCTTAAAAATGCAATTTCTCTGTCTTTCATTGGCCCTCAGTTTTCTGGTCTCCATTTTCAAGCTCCTTACTCATCCACCCCATTGCAGAAAGTTCTCTGGAGGTGTTTTCTGCTTGGCTGGAAGCTCAGAGGGTAGCACTGCTTCTCCTGCCATTGGGTGACTCCTGATAGTGGGGGCTTTAAGTCAGTTATTAAATAATGTAGAGTGCTCTGTCTTTGCTCTTGACACGGCATTAAGAACATTAAACTGCTTGGAAACAATTAGATGGTAAATAAGCTTGTTCAGTAATTATGCACAAACTGCTCTGGCTATATCCAGATGTTCCTGCTTTGTCAGATTTCCCTTCTGCAGTGTAGGACTGGGAGGTCACCTGGTGATTATCAAAGCTGTTAGAGCCTCTGTTACCTGCTCTGCTGCCACCTTCAAGATGTGTCAAATGTACCAAAATCAGGAGAATCACTCAGAAAATGCAGCTGAATAGCATTTTTTGGGTCTCCATTAGTTATCAGAAAGTGTGTATAAATCAGAAATGCCCTTACTAACATTTTATTTTGTTTTTCAGTAGTGGAAGTGACTGCAAAAATTATATGGCAATAGAGAATTTGGCTCTTTGTGTTTCATCTGAAACCTCTTAATGCCTGTAAAAATCTCCCTGAAAGCAGGGAAGAGAGAGAAGAGGGAGTTCAGAATTTTGGGAAGAGGAATGCATAAAATGCAGACAGAAAGGAGGCTGAAATATGAACATATGAGACACTCCAGGGAGCCCCTGAGGTAGCTCAGGAAGGCTACAGATCTTGTGTACTTCGTGAAATTAATTGAAAAAGGAAAGAAGTTTATATTCTGTCTATCCCTGCACTGTTCTGTGCTTAGCAAAATGTGTCTAAAAAAAAAGAAAAATTACCTGGAAACCCAAACCTCTCCATTCCATTTGGTTTGAGGCCTTGGCCAAGAGCTCTGCAAACTGCCCTAGTCCCTGTGGGCTGTGTGTGCTCCAAGGTGGAGCATCTCCCTGTTCCAGCAGCAGGGACACTCCTCACAGAATGCCAGCAGGGGAATTACTGTGCTGGAAGCTTTTGGGACAAAGGAATGATTGAAAAGGGCAGGAAGGAAAGGCAGCTCAGGGTGTGGAGACACTTGCTCTGTCTCTCCTGTGTGCAGCTGATGTGTCGAGGAACAGGAGCAGCCCCACGAGGAGGAACAGGCTGTTCCCACGTCAGGAAGGAAGTGCAGGAAATCCCACGGGCAAGTCTGTGCTCTGTAATGATTTCCAGATGGCATCCCATCCCAAATGTGATGTGGTTGTCTGGATATGCGTTCACACATCGAGAAGCTTCCACAGAAAATCAGAGGATCTCCTTTAAAGTCATACCTTGGCCTGAACCACGGGCCTTGGATGTAAAGATCCATGTGGTGGGTTTGGCTTTCCCTCCACCAAGGCACATTCATGCTCAACCTGTGGAAAATGTGCCTTAGTTGATTGCAGAGAATTTATATTTTTGGCAAACAAGCTCAGTCCAGACTGCAGAATCTGCTTGGATTTCCAAAAATCTTTACCCCAGCGCTCTCATCAAAGGTTCTTTGCACTAAGTTAGGGTGGGAGATGAAGTCATGTCCTTCTTCCCTGGGCTTGATCTGGCTAAAGAGCAAATGGCCAGTTTTCTTGCTGGAGAATGATCATTCATGGAGCTCCCTGTGAGCAAAATGCAGAGTGAAGTGACAGATTTTGCAGGTTATGGAAGTATTTAGGGTGGTCACCACTCCAGCTGCAGGTGGGATTGATCAGGGCTGGTGGGTTCCTTTGTGCCACGTGAAACCAGCTCTCCAGAACTGCAAATGTGGGGAGGGAAGGTGACACACCCGAGGTGTTAAATGCTGCCTGCTCGCCCTCCCTGCAGCTGCCACGCCACGAGATACAAAGTGCTGAAGGCCAAATGCACATCTCAGAGTTCCAATGTGCCAGTTATCCTTCTGACAACTACCTGTGGATTTAATTAGCTTGCTAAACAGTCCCTATTGCTGCATCTCGCCTGCTGGAGGGATTTCCAGTAGGAAAGGTGAGATGGGGAATGCTGACAGGTCTCAGATTCCCGGGGGCTCTCAGGGATCCCTGCAGGTGAGGTGCAATAAGGGCAGCCTCGAGCACTCCTCCCTGGCTCTGTGTCTGCCTCTCCTCGGAGCAAGGACGGGCACCCAGGGGGGCTGGTGGTGGGGTGTGCCTGGGGATGAATGCCTGGCACCTCTCTGATGCTGCAGGTGAGGAGGAAAAGGCAGAGCAGGAGATTATCCTGCAGCAACCAAGTGAAGCTTGCCTTCTCTGAAGAGCTTTGACGTGATCTTTTCCTGTGGTTTTCTGTAAATTGTAATTTGAGCTTGAAGGTGACGGGGTAATCCCCTCAAGGAGTGTATTCGAGGGAATGCTGCACCAGATGGTGGAAATGCCCAGGATGGATTTATTCTCAGTGGTCTTCCTGCCCTGCAGTGTCTCCCTGGAAGTATTTACTACTTCATCTTTGACCTTGCACTTCCAGGAACTCATCAGACGGGAGTGATGAAAGAAAGGAGGAGGGGGTCATGATCAGAGAGGGTTTTCATGATGGTTCCTGTGGTGCACCTTTGACATCCGACCTGGTCCCACTGAGCTCAGCTCTAGGCTTCATGGCTTCTAGGAGTGAGCCCACAACCTCAGAGACTTCTTCCACAGCTCGTGTGCCCTCCTGCCACACAGCTCCTGCAGACCCACTCCCTGGGCCCCATACAGCTCAGGGACTAAACACAAAGGTGCAGCCAGGTGCCAGCATGGTTGGGTCCTGCTGGAACATGCTGAGGACTCTTTCCAGGCTTGGATGTCTCCTCTCCTGCTGATTTTCTCTCGGAATGCTTTTCTGCTTCTGAGATCAGTTCGTGCCAGAGTTAGAAAGGAGCAGAAAGAGACTTCCAGCTTCTTGTTCAGGTGTTTATTATTTCTTATCTTTTAGTTGAGCACTCCTCAGTGACAAGGTCTTTTCTCTGTGAGAACACGGCTGGAGTGGCCCCCAGGGAGTGACCCCCAAGGCCTCACGGAGCCATTTGACCCAATCCAAATCCCAAACGTATGATATTTACAATTCTGTACCTATTGTCCTTACTTATTTCTCTAATTGACATTTCTACCTCAAACCATTCCACCCAATCACCCTGTGCCACCACACAACAGGAAATGGAGTCTATGAAGAAGAAGAAGCTCAGGCACCACCCAAGATCCTCCATTTGTCCTTTTCCAGCCTCCATCCTAAAACCCAAACTACATTTTCACACCCCGTGATAAACTAAACTAACATTTTATCAAACCTACAGCTCTTCTCTGAGTGTTAAAAGTCCTTTCCATGGGCAAAAGCCAAAGGCAGTGTTCTCCTGGGGTCCCAGCAAGGGTCCTGAACCCCCCAAGATGTACCTGGGGGTGTTCATGGGGGTCTCTGCTGAGCCCTGGGCTCCAACAATTTTCCAGGCACCTCTGGGAAAGACAGTTCCCCCAGATAGCTGCCTAGCTCAAGAAGCTGTGTGCTGAGAGAAGCAGTTTTATCACTGAGATAGAAAAGACAGGCTGATGCTGGGATGGAGAAGGATGCCTTGAAGGCACCTTCATTTATTTCACAGTGCTGCTGATGCCAGCTGGGAATTACAATGCCAGCTGGGACTTGCTTCCTGCAACACTCCTGGTACACAGAGGAGATGCTGGCTCCTCCTCAGGGGTTTGCTCTCTGTTCTGATGAAGTTTTTCTGCTCTCCACACCTGGATTGACTGCAGAGCAACTCTGGGTACTCTTTGGTTGTGGTGTGGAAAATATGCTCTAATCACCTTCTCCCCTGCCCGGGGGTATCTGAGATTGGGGCACAAGCCAGGGATGTCCCTGGATCCCTCAGGGAATCCCTGTGGGCAAGCCACGCTCCAGAGTTTCTCCCTTCCTCCAAAGGGCCACCCTTCCTGTATTTAAGACCTGAGAGACTGATAGCACAATGAAAAACAAAAGGAAAAGGAAGGAAAATCTTGATGGAATTGCATTAGAGCTTTGGGATGTAGATAATCTTTGTGTCTAATGATTACATTGTATAAATGTGTAATCACAGTGTTGGTATCAGCATCGATATTAATATTGCAAATCACATCTCATTGGTTTTAAAGCTGTGACATTCATGCAAGGAGAGCTGGTGGGGAAGCCATCTGCCTTTTACTTTCCCTGTATGACCATTTCCTTGAGGGAAAGATGACTTAGCAGGCAGTCAGAGCAGGAGGCAAGAGGGGATTGCAGCCCTCCCATGGCATGGTTGTGATCCTTGTGGGTCCATCCTGTTTCCTCTGTCTCCAAATGCCAACCCCATCCCATGTGCAGCAGTAACTGCACAGCTCCCCACGGACAAACACAGTAATCTGATTTATCACGGCCCTTTGACAACCTCAACAGCCCCTCTGCACACCTTTTTTACAGGTACTGCTCCCACTAATCCAAACCCTTCAGACAGATGCCATTTTGAGGGCAAAACCTTCCATGAAATCCTGCTTCCACTGAGGCTCCAAAGAAAAACATCTTCTCTGTGTTATGCTGGTTTAAAGAGCAGATGAAGCTTTTGGCTTTGGTTCAATGCCAGACTAAAGGTCTCCTACCTTATAAACTATCAGAGCTAGAAAGATTTGCTCTATAAATGGCTCCATATGCATATGCAATGCATATATATATACATTATGGATTTGCTTATGTCATGGAGCACTTCAAATACCCCTTAATAAAATAATAGACCCCAAGGTAGCTATAAATGCTGGCAGAAAGTTGTTCTGTGCTTTGGAGCCATGGAAAAATCGGAGCTCCTAAAGATTTCTTCTTTTTCCTACGGCTTCCACTGTGAGTATTTAAAAGTGCAGGACATCCTGGATCCTGTTGCATGGAGGGATGCAGCCCTGGTCCTCTGAACCTGACAGAAGCAGGGATGGAAATTGCTTAAAGAGGATGTGGGATGTGCTGCTTGTGTCCTGGCTGGCCTTGGAGATCAGTGAGCTGCACTGGGAAGGTCTCTGGTGCTCAGAGAGAAATTGCTGCTGAGCTTTGCTTCCAAGGGCTGGGACCTGGGATGCTGCTGGCAGGTTCACAGCTTCCCAGCAGGAAGCTGCTGTTGCTGGCCAGAGAGGTCTTTCCAGCTGGGAGTGACCCCCCCAGACCCTGAGGGACCCCCAGAGTGACCCCTTTGCTTTGCAGCACACAGCCCCTGACCCCTCACTGGGGATGCAGCCCAGCTGAAAAGCTGCTTTTCCATGAGCCTTTGTGGGCTGCATCCCCCACACCAGGCTCCAAGGTGGGATTCTGTCTTAATCCAAAAAAGAAGGCTCAGGGCTCCAGGCTGTTGCTTGGCTCCCTAGGAATCTCCCAGGGGAGCTCACCTGGCTCCCAGTGGCCCCCAGTGAACAGAGTGAGCCGATAAAAGTTTGGTTTCTGGTTATTTAACACAGTTCTACCCCCAGATGGCTTTTGGGATAGGATCCTTATGGATCCTTCCCATGAGGCTGGGCAACAGGGCCAGTGTCTCAGAAACCCTTTGCCCAAGGTGTCCAACCTCTTTGTCTCTCCTGGCTGAAACCAGACAATAAATCTGTGGCTGGTTCTGCCCCAACAGCTGCAAACAAAGATTGACTGCCAAGCTGGGAGCACCTCTCTGCTCCGAATTTAGCTTTCAATTCTCCCTTAATTTATTATTTGCAGTTAATTTAATCCATATTGACCTGCCTCAAAGAGAAAAAAGCTCTAGATTTGGTGAAAAATAATCTATTTTTAATTATTTCTGATGTAGAACACTAGCCCATAAATAAATTCCACTGCTACCCAGTGGTTTTTTTGCTGTCAGAACTGTCTTGCTGGAATCAATAAACAGTTGATTAAAAACCTTGTTATTTAATATATTCAGTAACCCTAATCTATTCATTAGAAACTTAATCACTTTCATGTCACCAGCTGCTGTGATGGAGAAAAGAGCTGTAGCTAATTATTAGCAATTTTACAAAGCTAATATTGAATTTCTAATGGGTCCTCTGTGGCCTCTATTTCAAGCACTTTGTATATCCCACAAACATGTGTTCTGGCTCTGGGCAGGGCCAAGCACCTCAGGTTTCCAACCTTGTGGATAAACTTGGGGCTTAGCAACCAGCTCTGGTTGTTTTGTGAGCAGAACAGGAGTGCACAGGGCTGGCCCCTGGCCAGGTCACCCACTGGCCCACTGGCCATGGGACAGGGAGCTGCTGGTTGTGGTGATGCCTGGGTTGTGCTTACCCAGAGACAGAGTTAAAAGGATAAAAGCAGATGTATTTAATGCAGGGCCTTCAGGTACATTAAGGGCAGACAAAGCCTCCCCAAGAGGCTGCACACAAGATGGACAATGGTCACCAGTTTTTCAGACAGGTATAGGTTTGGTCAATTTGCATGTCAGGGGTTAATTGTCCAGTTACAGCTTCAGGTAATGGAGTCACATTCCCCCAGTTTGCTTCTCCCCCAATTCACTTTTGTTTATGTTTTTCAGGGCCTGAGGCAGAGGCTGCCCTTGGCTCTCAGGCCTGGAAGGATGGTTTTGTCTGACCAAGATGTGAAGAGAATTAACTAACACTTTATGTGGAGTTCAGAGTTCTACACTAGTGCAAAATAATAAAAGCTAAAATCCTAAGGCATCAGTGGGACAAGGACCCACTGGCCATGGGGCCAGGGAGCTGCTGGCCATGGGGCCAGGGAGCTGCTGGCCGTGGCACAGGGCACATCTGTGTGCCCAGCCAAGGTGTGGGGTGTTTTCCATGTGCTCTGCTGAGTCCTTTTCGAGGGATGGGATCAAGGGGAGACAACTGAAAAAGGCATTGAGGGGTTGAAGTGTATCCAGGGAAGAGAACGGAGCTGGGAGGGGTCTGGAGCCCCAGGAGGGGCTGAGGGAGCGGGGAAAGGGGCGCAGCCTGGAGAAAAGGAGGCGCAGGGGGGACCTTGTGGCTCTGCACAACTCCCTGACAGGAGGGGACAGCCGGGGGGGTCGGGCTGTGCTCCCAGGGGACAGGGACAGGAGGAGAGGGAACGGCCTCAGGCTGGGCCAGGGGAGGTCAGGGTGGATTTGGGGAACAATTCCTTAACTGGAAGGTTGGTCAAGCATTGGGACAGGGCAGTGGTATAATCACCATCCCTAGAAGTGCTCAAGAAACGTGCAGATGTGGCACTTTGGGACATGGTTTGGTGGTGGTCCTGGCAGTGCTGGATCAATGGGTGGACTTTGAAGGATCTCAGATGACTTCTTAATGATTCTAATATTCTGTGATTACTCACTGGGGATGAGGGAGAGGCCTGGAGGGTGTGGGCAGGTGGCTGGTGTGACCTGTGCACTGCCCATCTGCCAAGAGCTTTGTTGTTGTGCCTGTTCAGTTGCTTTTGCCCTTTGATACTGGAGCTGCTGCTTTGGCAGCGTGGCCATCGGAGCAGAGAGCCAGCTCTGGGGGAGACAAAGCAGGATTTTCTTCAGGGCTGCACTAACTTTAAAGCCACTCACCTGTCTGGGTTGTGTGCAGCTGCTAGCTCTGGGGCTGTGGCCTCATTTGTGCTGTGATAGCATCTGAGCTGGCTTGTGTTGCACCAGGCAGAGCCTCCTGCACAGGGAGAAGACACCTCCTCCCCTTAGGACCTCGTGTCAGAAATGGGGTGCAGGGGCAGTGCAAGGTATCTCACACGAGGCTGCAGCAGGGGCTTGGGCCACTTGGAGGTGTTTGATTTGCAAAATAATTGCGTTAAAGCTTTGTGGAACCAAGCAAAAATTCCCATGGGTGAGATACAAGGAAAAAGTCCTGGGCAGGAGCTGTGCAGTCAGTGAGCATTACTGAGGGCTGAGGTGGGGATGGGAACAACAGAGCCAGGGCTGGCCTTAGGCTATGGGGCTAAGGATCTTCCTCCTTGGAAGGAAAGCTGGTGGTTTTCAGCTCTCTGCTGTGGGTTTCTTACTGTCTGTGCTCAGTGCTCATTGCTGAGCTGATCCATGGGCTAGAGCGTGCTCAGCTGCTCCTGCTATAGCTGTTCTTGGGTGCCTCCCATGCCTTTGCATATTTCTGGTCTTTGCAACAGTTTCTGCACCAGATCATAATTAAATATGCTGAGAGATTTAATAATTTGGTGTCCTTTGGTTTCCTGTTCCTGCCCTGTTTTGCTGTGAGATAACTGCTGGTGCAAGCTCCTGGATTCAGCTCAACAGGGAAAGCAACAGCACAGGACTGAAGGTGTCCAAAGAGCCTCAAAGCAGATACAGAGAGAAGAGGATCCAGTGTTGTCTTTCTGTTGTCCTCAGCCTTGAGCTCTGCACAAACAATGCCTCCACCCCATCAGGCTCAGTGAGGTGCTCAGCTCTGCAAGCTGCCTGCCTGCAGGTGCTCTGAGGATGGAACTCGTGGCATTATCTCTCCTCTGCAGAGCCCCTTCAGACTGCCTTAAGGGCAGAGAAAGGCCTGAAATGTGCTGTGAGATCGTTCTCTTGATGGTCAGATGATATACTTCAGGAGACAGGGTTGCTCATGGAACACATGCTTTATTCTCAGGGGTCATGGGTGCCAGAGTTTGCCATCAGCTGCCAGCCCAGCTGCTGGCGTGGTTCCAAGAGGGTTCCAAGAGGGTTCCAAGAGGGTTCCAAGAGAGAGAATTTCCTGTTACAGTCTGTTTTATCCTATTCTGTGTTGAGTATTCTATTTACAGTGACCAACCGGTGTGAGACACAAATCCTATAGAATTTACATACAGCCTATGAGAACTACTAGGTTTGAATAAGGCACTACCTTCTTATGCTAATTTCTATAATCCCTTCTTCCTGCTATCCCTGCAGACCCTTTTTCTGTCTGGTCACTGGTATTGCTCAATATCCTGTTCCCTGGACTGGCATCCCTTCCCATACCAAAAGTGACTGTCATTTCTACTTCACTCACTGGCCCAATGTTCTCCAAACCTACTGCTAAACAATCATATTTATAAGGTTTCCCTGTATCACCTTCCCCAACAGTGTGCTGTGTCTGGACACAGGGATGGGACCTTGACAACCTGCAGAGCTGCCTCCGCAGTGCTCTGGGGCCAGCTACCCTTGAGGTGAGCACCCAGCAGAGAGCAGAGGGTCCTGTTGTCCTTGTGGGCCACCCAAAGCAGCAGCAGCAGCATCCTGTGGAATCCTCTGGGATTAGCAGCAGTCTGTGCTCTGCCTCAGGGTCCCCATGACAATCCTCTTTCAGAAGGGTGCTGCTGAGAGGTGACTGAACACAAACTCTTCCTCCCTTGGGCTTCATCTCGCTGCCTCAGGGGGGGATTTGCCAGATGGAGGGAAACAAATACACAAACATGTAAACTCCTCCAGAATGGCTTCATATCCTCGTTTTCGAAAATGTGTGATCAAGCTTGTTTTATGGCCCTGGTGAACTTCTGGTGGCATCTGGCTGAGCTAAATATTGTACTTAATAGTCCAAGACAGCAGCGACTGCAGAGCTGGCTGCGTTTGGTGTGTGTTTACAAATGTGCTGTAGCAATTCCATGGAAATTAGCACAGAGCCTTAACAGCAAAACAGGGGATTGGAGAACAAAGAGAAACATCTCTTGGCCTCTCTGCTGTTTGTGTGGGTTTCAGTTGGTGTGTCTGCCTATGGCCCTCATGCACAGCATTCTCTCTGCTACTCTTGTGTATTAGCATTGCTAGGTTTTACATTCCAAAACCTCCAACCTCCCAAAATGTTTTTTGTTTTTCCTTATATATCAGATATTAGTCAGAGGAAGCATTGGCAAGAGGTGTGACCTGGACTCTTGTAAGTTAGTCTGAAATATGAGGCCTTTGCCCTGTTGCGTGGCACTGTGATCTATGAAGTTGCATAATAGTAACACTGAAAAGCATTTAGAGGATAGAATTTGCCAGCTTGCCAAACAGGCTGTTTGGTGAGGATGTGTTTTGGTTTCAGAGGTTTGAAGGAACCTCTCTGCCAGTTCTTGGCACAGTCAGAGACAGGCAGCCCAGGGCTCCAGGAGTCTGTCCCCAGTACCCAGCAGCTCGCCCTGGACTACAGCCCTGTCCTGCTAGGTAGGGAATTTCACTTCTTGTTTTTGCTTGACTCTGAATGAAACCAAGAAGAGGAGCATCAAAATCGTCCAGAAAACAAAACTGCTCCCTGTAGACAACTCCGAGCAGTGTGGTGTGATGCCAGATCTGCCATGGGTGTGAAATGTTGCCGTCAGTTCAGCTGCAGCACAGCTGGGGCTCAGGGCAGCCTGGTGGGCGTTCCAGCAGCTCCAGGGAGCAGGGCCAACGTGCTGCTGTGTTTGCAGGGTGCCTGGGCTGGTGACACAGGGACCTGTAGCTAGTGGTTTCCCTGAGGAAGAAGAAAACCCTGGAATAATTCCCTGGGACACCCTCTTGTAAGTGCAACAAGCAAGAGGATGACTCACATGCCCGCTGTGTTAATGGTTGCCAGAAAGTTCCAAGCTCTCTGTGTTACCATAGGTTGATTTTTGGTGCAGAGATTTTCAAATTCCTAATTGTTCTCCCCTATTGGACCCTCAGCCCCCACCTTAACTCCCTGCCCACACTGGGATGTATAAGTACCCCTGTCTGACCCTGGTGTCATGCTTTTTGGCCCCTTGTTACTGCCTTTTTCCAGTTCAATCCAAATACAATGCATGCCTTGTTGTTTGTTATTTTTGCATTATTAAAATTCCGTTTCTGGGCAATTGGATCAAGGCTGCCTCTCTCTATCAAGTCACTGAGGGGGTTGAGTCCCCAGGAAACTTAAAAGGGGTCCAATCATCCAGGCTTGGACTCTTGGACCTTTCAGAGACACGTTCTCCTTGTGGCATGCCCCATGGCCAGAATGGCTGGGTCACTTCTCCTTGGGGCATGCCCCATGGCCAGAATGGCTGGGTCACTCCTCCTTGTGGCATGCCCCATGGTAGAATGGCTGGGTCACTTCTCCTTGGGGCATGCCCCATGGCCAGAATGGCTGGGTCACTCCTCCTTGTGGCATGCCCCATGGCCAGAATGGCTGGGTCACTCCTCCTTGGGGCATGCCCCATGGCCAGAATGGCTGGGTCACTCTTCCTTGGGGCATGCCCCATGGTAGAATGGCTGGGTCACTTCTCCTTGGGGCATGCCCCATGGCCAGAATGGCTGGGTCACTCCTCCTGAGCTGCTGCTGGGTGGTGGCTGCAAGCATGGAAAGGGGGAATGGCACACTGACCCAGCCAGCAGGGGCTGGGCAGGCCACGCTGTGCCTCCTGTGGTTTTCTGCAATGAGCAGAAATTTCTTCTGAGGATGTCTGGAAATGCTCTGTGGTGTGATGCAGAGGATGTGCCAGTGTCACCAGGTGATGCCAGATTCCCCCTGATGTTTTCCTCAAGCAATGAGTGCCTCTGGTGGCCCTGGGCAGCTGGGACAGTGGCAGCTGGGCCAGTGCTCCCTGCCCAGGGAAGTGGGCTCTCTTGGCTGCCACAGTCCAATGACACATGGAGAGAAACACAGATCCTATTCAGTCATGTGCTGGCAGCTGTCCCAGATTCCAGTGAGCCCAAAGCTGAGGAGGAGCCATCAGAGGAGGTTTTGAGGTGTGCAGCCACACCCCACATGCAATTAATTGCACCTGGCCTAGATCATCAGTTCATGTAAATGGGCAAAGCTCCATACCAATCTTCTGAGTCTTTGCATCTGCAGATGATGTATTATTGAATTATGCTTGATTAGCTATTTTTCTGTTGCTTAACAGAAAGCAAATCTCAGCATAAATGAGATTAGTATGTGCCCTCCATGTACGCCGGCTCTTGCTCCCAGGAATTTAACATTCTTAATAGAATGATTTTTTTAAAGAGAGGTGGGGGGAGGGAAAGAGTCTTTGAGGCTCGTCTTTCATTTGCCAGATTATCTGAACATTAAATTAAGCAAGTATGGAAATTCAAAATATAGCTGCTCCACAACATGTGCTGACACTGGCATAACAATATCAGTAATCCCCCTTGACAGCCATTACAGCCTACTGCTCGAAGAAAATGAACTACTTATTTTCTTTACACCATACACACAGTGTCTCCAAATCCTTGCCTGTCTTCCAGCCAAGATGACTCCTTGAGTTAATCTCTCCCAGGTACCAGCTGTGTTTGTCTCGTCCTGCTGAGCAGCAAGTGATGGCTTGGAGGCTGTGTCACCTCGACAGCTCAGAAAATCCCCAGCTGCTCTTGAGGACTTCACTGCACGGGGGTTTTCCCATGTGATGGAGGTCCTCAGACATTCTGAACTTGGGTCGTGCCAGGGGCACCCCTCACTGTCTTGTAGGGTCTTGTCCTGTCGTCTTTTTGTTGTGCCTTGTCTCAGTGCAGCTGAAGGAGAGGTGGAATCCGTAGTCATGAAGCTTGTTGGGTGTATCAGGCGTGGGTAGGTTCCCCTTCTGCCTGTTTTAATGTTGTGCCCTGCAGGAAGCACCAGGATTTGGTCTTTGAATGATGCAAGTCTGCAGCTTGACAGTGAAAGCATCAAGATTTGCTCAGCTTTGAAGGGGTCGTTGAAAGTTGTGCTTATTGGAGGTGGCAACTGAGCCTGTTGCTTGTGCTGAAATTTGCACCCTTGTCCTTCTTTTCTTTAGTGAGAACAACTGTTCTGACTTCAAGCATGACCTTGTCCTCGGTGCCTTTGGGAAAGATGCAGAGGACTTGCTTAGGAGACCTCTTTTGGGATTATAAGGACAGTTAAGCTATTTTTTTGCCAGATCTCTGGATCCCAGCAGGTCCTTGGCCCATCAGAATGGTCTGGGAATGCCTGGGAACTCCTGTTAGAAAGGGTCATAGAGAGCTCACTGGAGAGTTTTAGGGGCTTGTAGGAACAAGTGGTTGTGAATGGAGGGACTTTCAGTTGTGCTTTTGTGAAACGGGGTGCTAAATTCCACCAAAGTCCAACTTAAATTCCACCAAAATCCAACTTAAATTCCACCAAAGTCCAATATCTGGTACTAGAAGAGGTTTTTAGTGAAAGGCTATCTTTGGGAGTGGGGGGAGTCACATCAGCCTGAATGATCCTGATCTCAGGTAGTGCAAACCAGTTTCCCTCCTCTGAATAACCTTGAGTCAGGGTGATGCACATGAGGACTCACCTCTCCATCACCAGGTGCATTTTGCAGCTAACTGACAACCAGGAGAGAATTTCCACTGTCAGATCATTGTGCTGCTGAGTGAAATTGGAGCAGCTGCCTTGTAAAAAATGTGAAATGGCAGCGACACACCAGGCTGTGTTTCAGAGCATGTGACTGAGAAGGTGATTGCTCTCGTTAATAAAGAGCCACTAAATTGGATGCAATTGCAATAGCTCATCATTGGTATAGAAATATTATGCTTTATAGGTACATTACTGGGCTGTATTTTATAAGGCTGTTAAACTTACGCACTTTCCCTTGCAGTAAATGTCAGCGAGGTTACAATAAAATTTAATACAATATTATTAAAGCTGAAGTGCATCAGCATGGAATGATCATGTATGCACACTAAGAAGTCTTCATTACTGCTTCCTTAACCTTCTTAAGGACCTGCTTGTTTTAAAGTACAGTGATGAAAAGGATCAAAGTTTGGAGGTCCCTTCGTCCACCCAAAGGTTCATTAGAATTTTCGGCGGAGATGGGAATTTTGTGACACATTAGTTCAAGTAAATTAAACATTAAAATTTCAGCTCTGCCAGGAAAATTTCAATACAGCTGCAGATTATAATACAGGTGGCGGGCTCTCCTCACATTCACCTTGGTTTTCATGGGGTGGAACTGACTGGCAGATTGTTGGCCTCCAAAGGAGCCAGGCGTGCCCTTGCCTGTGCACGCCTCGGAGGGGTGGGACACCCAACGAGCCTTGGGCTCTGCCATTACCATGACAATGCCCATGGCCTGCCCCTTGTGAGGAAATCAATAGGCTGTGGGGCTCCCCAAACAGCTCCCCTGACCTCCCAAGGCTGCCAAAAGCAAGGTCAAGCAGCAAAGATCAAAGGCCCTGTGAAAAGGGGCGTCCCCTCCCTGACCTGCTGGCTTGGGACCTGGCTCAGTCTTACCTTGAATGATTTCCTTGATTTAAGAAACGGGTGTTATTTGCATACACTCTAGCCAGAAGAGATCAGAATGAATCCCGGTGAAGAATGAGGTGTTATCTGCTGTTTGATTAGCTTGTGAGTACCATTTTGGGATGGTTTTCATGAGTGAAAGAGCAGAACTGAACAGAAGCCCAGGGAGATGGTTCTCTTTGGGTTTTGTGCAGAGGAGGACCCAGCTGTGTACCTTGGAGAAATTATCAGTGCTTGGAGCTACTCTTGGTGCTTGCAAAGCTCATCCCTGAGTATTTGGAAAGAGCAAAATAGACCTTGACTACATGAATTTTAGAGTTAACTCCTTCAGACTTGTCTGGAATGAGTAGCTGACATTAAAAAATGTGGTTCAGACACAGTGTCTTATCAGTAATCTCCAGCTTTTCATGGGAGCTCCAGAAATCACCTTCTGCAAGAGATACACCAGCCCAGGCAACCTGAGGTGTGTGTTCTGTGCATGCATCCTCTAATTCCACACTCTCAGCCTTGCCAATTGCTTCTTGTTTTCCTTTGTCATGAAAAGGATTTGGATTCTTGTCAAAATATTTTAGTGCTTCAGAGCTTCCCAACAGAGAGTGGATTTTAGGCAAGTGGGTACTTGATGCTTCCCACAAAGCTGGTCCTAGCAGGGGTCTGGAAGCAGCAGAGATCTGGAAATGCATTTTGGGCTCATGGTCTCCTTTTGCTTTCCAAGCAGCAGCTCCTGAAAGTGGAAGTTGCCTCAGATGGATTAGGTTCCCCTCTCTGCCACTTGTGCTGTTGGCCACGCTTTTAAATCACACTTTTAAGAGCCTGTGTCAGAGATTTTGTCTCTGGAAATAGAGGAGGAGCTGGTGCCTGTTGTGCAGGCGTGGTTTTGTGACAGCCCCACTGCAGATCCCCGTGCCCGGGGTCTGCTCCATCCCCACAGCCATGAGTGATGTGGAGCCTGCTGAACAGGGAAAACACCAGGGCTGGCTTCAAAGGAAGGTGAAGAGACACTGCAGAGGCACTGTGAGGGCAGCAGGCAGGGGAAGGGATGGGAGGAAAACAGGAGGAGCTGGCTGGCCTCGGTGACACCTTTGGGTGCCATGTGTCACTCCAAGCCGTGCATCCCAGGTGGGTCTGTGCACACACAGAGGCACACAGACACCAACACACAAAACCTGCTCTCTCTACCAAGATGAAGCCTTGTCCTGCCTTTTTCCTTTCAGGTTTTGGAGTGCAAAGCTCCAGGGGTGAAGCCCTGTGTTGTTGCTCCCTGCCTGTGCATGGGGTGGAGACTCTTGAGGAATTGCTTTGAAGGCCAGTCCAGGTCTGGACATCCCCACAGCCTGATCAGTTCTACAGCACACAGACCTTGTGCTGGTCACCTTTTGTGTGTGGTGCTGGTGGTGGGGTAGGAGGGGTGTGGGAAAGGGCTACTCACACAAAATTAAAACGTTTGGTTTTCCCCCTCGCCCTTCTTGCCAAGTTATGTAAAGGAAAGGGCTATGATGGTCCTCTGGAAAGGGTTAAAGAAAAAATTTACATGGTGTGCTGGTTTTGCATTGATTGACATTTAGTGAAAAGGGAAGAAGGAAGTGATTTTCTAAGAGAAGCTGCTGGCAGCTTTTAGAGGTGGTCAGCTGACCTAAGTCCCAGGTTTTGTCTCTGTGTGTTGTCAGTGGGAAAGAAAAGAAAAGGTTGTGGGGGGAGGAGAACTGTTCTAAGAGTTTTATTCTGATTCTCATTAATTTTTTCTCTTTCTTGTAGTATTGTTAATAAAGCTGTCTTTATACCCTTAAAAGTTTGAGCCTGCTTTGCTCTTTTAATCCTGTCTCACAGCAGGAAAAGAGTAAATAATTCTAGTGGGTGCTTGACCCACCACACACAGAATAAAGCCCAATAATCTTGTTTTAAGTGGACACTAAAGATCGTTTTGTAATCTTTTCTTTTCTTTTCTTTTCTTTTCTTTTCTCACCTGGCTTGCTTGCTCTCTCTGCTCTGCCTTCCTACCCCTCCCAGCTACAGTCTCTTTCCTGGTTGTCTCACTGCTGCTCTCTGGGACCTGAGCAAAGCACAGTCCCTTTCTCCACGTGTGGACATCCCTTGCAGTGCTGTCCCCTCCATCTTCCCACTGCTCATTTTCTTCTGCACTGATCCTCTGCTTCCCCCCCTGTAATCACTTTCTTGAGGTTTGGTTTCATCTCAGTGCCTGATGTGACCAAAGTACATAAGTCTGTATCTATTGATTTCTGACAGCAGAGTCTGCTTGTTCTCCAGCAATATTTCTAGCATCAGCATTCATCTTCCTTTCAATCTAAAAGATATGTCAGGACCACATCACTAAAGCTTCAGTTTTTTCTCCCCGTCAGCAGCATTCTTTCCCCATGATTCATATCCCTAAATTGCTAAGGGAAAAATTAAACTTTTCATCAAACCCTTAAATATTTTGAGACTCTACAGTTATTTTCAGGAGGGAGGCCACAGCTATGGGAGCTGTTCTTAATGATCTCTGGATTTTTTTGGAACTGCCTCTTTGGTCTGATGTCTGTGGTCTCATATAATCAGAGTCAGTTCCTTTAATATATTGACAGCTTGCATCCACATGCACACAAACCTGTTTTCACTGTGCTTGAGGGTAGCCCATACTCATCAAGAGCCTTTTTTTCCCTTTCTTTTTTTTAGGACACTAACGCTGGTACTCCTGAGGGTTGTAGCAATGAGCTATGGCTGTCATTGCTGTGTATGATGTGGGTTAATAGGTGTCTGCCAGGGCAATCACCAGCTGCTTCCACTTTACCCAGGGTTGCTGTAGGATAAATTTGCTGTACACGCTGCAGAGGCTTGGTGGCAGAATGTGTGTGTCACTTCTACCCAGTACAAACCCACTTGCTCACTGCTGCCCTTCCTGGGGATGGGTCCTGCTCATGATAAAATCACAGTGAATTTGGTGAGATGCTCTGGAGTTCCTTTATCTAATGACAGGGAGGGATGCATTGGATGCTTTGAGCAGCCTGTAAAAAGCACAACCAGTGGCTGCTGAAACTCTGTTCTGTCAGTGACGTGAAGGATGGTTTTAATTTCCCCACAGGTGTTTTTTTCATCTCAGGAACCAGCTGAGGGTAGCATTAATTCTGCTTCTATCATTTACTTCACATGTCTTGAATTATGCTTGACCATCAGAGGGCTGCTGTGATAGTTACAATACTTCGTGTGCCTCTTCTCTTGAACAGAATTTCATTGAATTGGCTGATTACCAGGCTTCAATATATCTTTCCAGGTTCTTCACGTGAGAGCAATGCCAGGATAACTGATCACTTTGAAGAGTCCTACTGATTTTCCTTGGTGCTTTCCAAGGGATCCTGTCCAAACTCCATCCAGCTGACGTGTCTGCCTCAAAGAGCTCCATTTTGGGGTGGGTTTTCTAGATGCACCTATTACTTCAGGGGTGTTTCAGGTGGAGTTTGATTCCTGCACAATCAGCAAAGTCCGTATTTTTATTTATATTTTACTGCTTTCAGGGAACATTTGCAGCGAGGGATCTGAGAGCTGTGAAAAAACACCTGGTAAAACAGAAGGAATGGAAGCAGTGGGAAATGTCTCCTTCATTGCCAGGCACCAGAGCTGAGCACAGATAAAAATGACCCACATAAAGCACTTCCAAGTGTTCCTTTAGGCTTGAAGGTGCAACAAATTTTAGTGGTGGGGAGGATCTTCCTGATAAGAAGAGTACAGCTTCACTTGTGAAGGTGCTGGACTAGGTTTTGCAGGAATTACAGTGCTTGGTGGGAAAGGAACAAACCATTCTAGACCATTCTGTTGGAGGTGGCATTTGGAAGGTAAAGATGAAAGGACACTTGCTGTTACATCCAGGCCATTGGAAAAACATGATATGTACTTACACATTAATTACAAGATATGTAGCTTTTAAAATAATGTAAAAATTGGGTTCAGTTTGTTGGATGTTTGGGATGAGAGGCAATTTCATTTATCGTCTCCAAGCTGACATCAGGCATCACCTGGGGAGAATCCAGCCTGTAGGAGAATCACCACAACCTACCCTGGAGGGATTCCAGTAGACCCTGTGGTCACCATGAAGGTTTTATGTCCCTTTGACAGCAGCTGGTGGCAGCGGGTCAACAAGTACTTTGGTGACATGAAGAATGTGAAATTGTTTGTTAGTGAAATTGTCCAGCGGTTTTTCCAACTGGGAAATTAATATTGGAGCTGAAAGGACAAACTCTCTTAAAAATGTAATGGCAAATAGTAGTCTTCATAATATGTTTTGGTGGTAGGTGCCCCTGCCCATGGCAGCGGGTTGGAATGAGATGAGCTTTGAGGTCTCTTCCAACCCAACCCAAATTCTGGGATTCTGTTGTAGAAATGGATTTTGTTGGTTTTCTTGGCTGCCAACACCTGCTCACTCTGAATATCCAGCTCTGTAGCCTGTGATCTTATAACAAAGGACTGTGATGCCTAAAGATTTTTTGGCTTTTTGTATATTTTTCATATATTTGTAGCCTCGTAGATTTTTACTATATGTTTGTGTAGCTTCTAGTATTTTTCCTGCCCCCTCTCACAGTTTAACAAACATGTACTGACACATTCTCGAAATTCTGTTTAGTTTTATTCTTAAGAAGAGAATTCCTGACAAGGATATCTTATTTTCTACCAGAGCTTAGAGACATAACAAATAAATAGGGCAAAGAAGCCCCTGGACCAGCTCTAAGGGTTACTGGGATAACTGATTTCCTATTGGATGTACCAGCTAGATGTAGTAATTAATTAACCTTATAAAAATTATAGAAATCCTGTATCATGCGTGTGCAATGCCGTATCTCGTGCACCTGAAAGCTTTCATTGAAGAATTGCTTTTTTATCTTTTTTTATCTTTGCATTTTTTTTATCTTTAACTCTGTTGCAAGGTGTTTTCCCTTTTGTTATCGGGCAGCAGCTGGGTCGACTGAGCTGACTGTCGTCTGGAGACCAAATGTTTGGTGACCAAAGTCTTTCCAAAGTTGTGGTGGTCATGATTTCAGCCCCAAGACAAGCAGCTCGGAAGGCAAGGGCCCCTGTCCAAGGCTTGTGCTATGCCACACTGCCCAGAGCTGGCTGTGCTCGGGATCACGCTCCAAAATTGAAGAGTCCCTTTGATTTCATGTGCTCATTTTTCAGCTTTAGGTTGCACCAGGATGACTGGAATGGCTGTGGAAATAGCCAGCAGGGAAGGAGGTGTGCCAGGAGGGGACAGGACAGGAGCAAGGGCTCAAAGGAGGGGAAGGTGCAGTGGGGCAGGTTCTGTGTGTGCAATCGTGTTTCTCTTTGCGTGCTCCCTCAGCAGCTGCTGCTGACACCTGGCACAGGGTGGCCATGGGCTTGGGGTCCCTGTTCCTTCCCCCGTGCCCATGTGAGCACTAACCCCTGGCAGTCCAGGAGAGGGGACACTCAAAACAAGACACAGATGTTTTGTGTCGCCCCTGCTAATGCTGGCAAGAGATGACACCCTGTCCCCACGTGAAGGCTGGGGTGACACTGGATGTGAGTGGCTGAGGGAGCTTGTGCAGGTGCTGGGCGTGCTTGGTTTGACTGTAGGTTTTGGGAGCCACAGTTTGTTGGGGAAAGTCTCTCCAGGGGCATCTTGGGGGTGTCCATTCCCCTGCTTTTGCCCTCCCTAAGTCATGAGGACACAGAGGCAGGTGTCCTGGCCAAGGGATCAGCTTTCTGCACAAGTGCTGGCTGCAGCATGCACACCCCTGGGCTTCTCCCTGCCCTGCACCCAGCTCCAGCCCTGCAAGGTGTAACCCCACACATCTCTTCCCTGTATTCCAGCATGCCCACCAGGCTTCAGTCTCCGTTATTCTTTACAAAGGGAAGGGTTTATTTCAGATGTGTGTCGAGCTAAGGCTTTGGCTCTCTGTTTTATTCCCTGTGATGGATTCCTGAGCCGTGGTGTTACAGAGAGCCCAGTGTGGTGCTACACAGAGCCCAGTGTGGTGCCGCACTGCAGCTCCAGGCTCTGTGCAGGGTCTCCAGAAGGACACTGAGAAATCACTCCTTAAACCCTGCAACAGGCATCTGCAGGGAATATCCACCTAAATGGGGGTAGCCATGGCTGCAGAAAGGAAATTGTTCCCCTTTATTCACGGGATATGACTGCAGGGTAAATAAAAAGTGAGAGCAAGTTTTAAGTGCTTACACCGAGAGGGTCAGAGGGGTCACCTGCATTTGTGAAATGTCCAGCTCCTCCTGTCCCCTGTGCTGCCAACAGATGGAAGTCATTTCACTGGGGGGTGTGAGCCGAGGTCAGTGAGGGAGAGAGGCAGAGCCTGCAAGGAACAGCTCATTAATACCCCCAGAGCCAGAGAACCACCTTCCTGAGCTGTTTTCTTTGTGTTGGTATAAAACACAAAGGCGAGCAGGCGAGCCCGTGGGCTGTAGGGGTTTAAATCAATGTGACAAATCCATAATTACATAGCGACTTGTGCAGTGAGAACATCTTGGGCTTATAAGGAAAAACAAACGTCAGCACGAATCTCCAACGTTATATATAAAATCCAGACATGTGTAGTCAATCTATATAAATGCAAGTTTGTCTTATTCTGGATATTGTGTACACGAGTGTTTTTCAAATGTCTCTGCTCTTTCTGCCTAATTCATAAATCATAACAGGAGATACAATAAAAGGAATTAGGTGATCATTAAAGCACTATGCACTGGGTATATATTTCCTTTCCTCTTTCAGTCTGAGGGCTCATTAAAAGCTCACTTGACTCTTGAGGTATCTTGACACTGAAGATGATGATGAATAGAGCTGCTAAGAGTTGTTAATAATTTGAAATACATTGTCAGAATCACATGATGATGCTATAGGAGATTGTTATAGAGGTGTTATTTGTGTTTGTTTTATTTGGTTACCCTCTTAATCGACCCAGATTAGAAACAGAGCATGAAGCTGAGCAGGTATCTATTTTCTCTCTAGAAGGACATTTTAATTAAAAAATGAACTATTAAAAAAAGAAGTCTGGGCAGGTGAAAATTACTGGAATGACAGCATACTGGCCATGTTGGTCGGTGTTTAAATTCCAAACCCTTGCCAGTCTCCTTCCCAGGTGTAAGGGCTTTGCTGGCCAGGGGGCAGTTCCTAACATACCGAAACTGAAGTGTTGGCTCAGGTGCTTTGCTGGCTCTGTCCCTCCCCAGTCAGAGCCACTGGTTTGTCCTTGGCATGGGGGGACAGAGGGCTGGACACCCTCGCTCTGCACTGCTCTGCTGACAAGTCCTGTATCACCAAGGGCTGGGCTCTTGTCGTGGGTAGCAGCTTGTTTGCTCTTCATCCAAAAATCTCTGCCAATGCTGATGAAGGAAGACCCTGTGCTGCTGGGAGGGGATTTTCCTCCATCCCTTTGAAGGCATTCAGCCTTTGCAGAGGCATTTTCAAAGGGGTTTGTGGATGGGCTTCGTCTTCCCCCTTTGAACCAATTGAGATTCATCCTGATAGAGGTGTTTAATGCATTTAGGAGGTTTTGTCCTGGAGAAAAGCTGGGGTTTTTATCAGGGAGCACAGAAGCACATGCACAATTGCATCCCTGCATAGAGGGTCTGTGCTTCAATCTCACACACCTCAAAAGAAGTTTAGGACTCTGTCCCTTGAAGTTAGGCTGTGTGTGGGGTCCAGGTCATTAAAACTCTGTGGGGTGCAGGTTTCCAAATATTCAAACTGTGTTCCTCGATGGGAAGCGTGTGCCTAAATCCCCACTGCTCTGATTTGCAAACTGGGCACTTAGAGTGGCATTTCCAAAGTGCAGGGTTGGCCACCCACCTTCGAGCTGTGCTGCCCTCAAAATGCTTCTCTTTCTTTGCCACCCAACTTTTCCTCCATCACCCATGCCAGGTCAGCTCTTCATTTTCCTCCATCCTCTGGATGCTCCCAGACAGAGCATCCTGTAAATCATATTTAAAAATCCATTAGTGTAATGTTTCTGGAGTTGATATTAAGTGAGCTTTGGAGATCCTGCTGGCTCCAAATTCCCTTGTCTCAGACTAATTTACAGCATATTTCACCAGACAGGCATGTTCATACTGAAGGACCAGCCTCGACCCTTTTCTCTCTCTCTTTCTGCTTTTTGTTCTATTATTCATCTGTTTTTAGCAGATGATTGATGGCTTCTGATGTCAATGTGAGATTGTTCTTCTGTTTTCCTACCTACCACTGTAAAATAATAAGGGATAATAAGGGAAATGCAATACATGGGGCAGGTGAAGGCTCCTCCAGCCTTTGCTGGGATGTGCTCCTCAGGCTGGGGGCACAAAGCCTTTGGCAGGTGCAGGATTGGGTGCAGGGGCTCCAAGACTTTTTTTTTCCATGCAGAATGAAACACTGCATTAGCAGGAGCTGTTCCCTTTCTCTGCTCCTGACATTGGGAGGGAGCCAGGGACAGCTGGGGGTGCTCCAGGCTGCCTGGAGCAGCAGGGATGTTGTAGAGCAGGTCCTATAACCACATGAAAGCTGATGAGTGCTTATTTAAGCAAAGAAGTTAGAGTAATCTAGGAAGGGAGAAAAGGTTTCTCTCTTTGACATGGAAAATGTGGAGAGTCCCACAGCCTGGCTGAGAGCAGAGGGAAAGTGTAGGAGAAGGGAATACAGGTGACCTCATCCCTGGTAATTAACAGCTTTGCTCATTACCCAATACAGCCTTGCCCCTGATGAGTCATAGCTATATCCAATAAAGAGAAGTGTGATAAAAGGGAGAGGGTTAGCTGGTGAGGGGAATCATGAAGGAGGAGGAACCTTGAGGGAGAGGGAATGAGAGGATCATGATGAAGAACAATCCTGGAGAGACAGAATCACTGCTATGGGGTCAGCCTGGGTCTGCAGTCAGAGCCTGTTGTTGGAACCTGCAGTCACAGTCTGGCCGGGTAAAAGCTGCAGTCAGAGCTTGCAAACAAATANAGCTGCTGCAGCCAGAAGCAGGGAATGGTTGGAGTCAGGATGACCAAGCTGTCAAGAGGAATAACCCAGGACCCTTTTCATGCTGTGATAAACAAGAACTCTGTGCCTTGGCTCATTTTTGCCCTCTAACACGAGGGCTGCTGCAAGAGGAAAGGATTGTGGAATCCCAGAGCAGTTTGTGTTGGAAGAGACCTCAAAGGTCATCTCATTCCAGTTCCCCTGCAATGAGCATGGACATCTTCAACTTGCTCAGTCTTGTCCACCCTGGTCTTGGCTGTTCCCAGGACACCCACAGCCTCTCTGGGGGATCTGTGCCAGTCATACAACAATACTTGGTATTTATTTAAAGCTTTGACAGAAGAGTTTCAGAGCACTTTGCAGATAATGCAGACCTGTGCCTTGCAACTGTCCTGTGTTACACGCTAGGAATTCATCAAGACTTCATGCTGCTAAGAGCAGTCTGCAGGCAGATGGGAATGGGGCTTCTTCCAAATGTGTGCTGTGCTCCCCTGTGAGGGTGTGAGCAGTTTGGCTCTTCAATTTTAAGATGGATTATCGTCTTCAAAATACTGAGCAGCCCATCAGACACTTGAACTGTGAATCTGGACAGTGCATTCAAGCCTGTACTTCAGAAGAAACGCCTTTAAAGCAAGCGAGATTTTGGTGAATGTTCCTAAGGGGAAGGCTTGTGTTTGAAAAATGGACTTGCAAGCTGAAATCTCAGTATTTGCCTCACTGAGTGCACAGATTTAAGGCATCACAGTGGTTCACGTCTTTTATCCTTTCACCCCACCTGATGATTAGGCTATGTCTTTTCTTAAATACACGTGAAAAATCAGACAGTTTGGTCTGTTGGGTTTCCTGGCTGTCCTTCAGAAAGACAACATCATTCTTCATACCCCAACTTTTGGGGTGAAGGGTGAGCTGAGCACACCTTGTGGCATGCTGGTTTTTGAAGGAGAGTGTACCAGAGCAGCCCTGTGGGCTGTGGTCTTTGTGCCCCACAACTCCGTGGAGGAACAGGGTGCAATAACAGCTTGCTCCATGTCTGGGCAGTCAGACCCTCACACAGCCCTCTGACACCTCTCATCCCGACTTCACCTCGCTTCTCCT
The DNA here is from genome assembly GCA_013400495.1 of Nicator chloris. Lineage (NCBI taxonomy): Eukaryota > Metazoa > Chordata > Aves > Passeriformes > Pycnonotidae > Nicator > Nicator chloris. The sequence continues at coordinate 145,756 of WAAE01012598.1, read as the reverse complement.
GCTCTGCTGGACTTGAAGTCACTCCAAAATATGCCAAGAAATGTTAACAGTGATGCTGTTTGGAATCTGCTGCACAGGGCTGGCAGTAGGAGCCCTGACATCCAAGGAGGCTCCCTGGAGGAGGAAAGCTGATAACAGCAAAGTTCACTCCTGGAAGCTGGGCAGACCCAAAGGCCTCTGCTTTTGCTTGGTCTCTGCTGAAGGTGATTGACTTTGAGTGAGCAATTGCTGCTGACTCTGCAACTTGATCCTGGAGTTTATGTTCTGTGTAAGTAACCTTGAGATAGGGATAACTCATAACCTTTACCTGACCCTGGCTGTGCATCTCAAGTGAACAGCAGCTCTTTGTCTGAGGTTTTGGGAGCCATGGGAGGTATATTTAGCTTATAGTCATGAACTGATGCTAAACATATGTGCCTAGACAGCTGCTCCTTCGTTTTATCTATGAGTAAGTATTGATTAATAAAAGTATAAATTTATACATGCAGTGGATTGTTGTGTGGAATTGCTACCAAACCATTGGTAGGTTGATTTTGTCTTTTTAAATAAAATGAAACACTTGTTTAAGGGAAGAAGGACTTTGGATATTGATGGGTGAGTGAAGCAGTGGAGAAAACCGAGTGCAGCCCATGGTCTAGATGCTGTGAAATTGCCAGCAGGAGGGCAATTGGCTTGGCACGTTGCAGGCTCCTGAAATGCCTTGTGGATGAGCAATGCTTTGGTGATGACAGGATGGGCCATGCACATTGTGCCCAGCCAGGCTGTGGCAGGAAACACGTGCTGCTGTGGAAAGGGGTGGTATCAAACCAGCTGGGACCCAGAACCATGTTAGGGGTTAATGAAGGGCCGTACAAGTTGTCTCCTGTATCCTGATCCCCCACTCTCCCATGGGAAGAATTTTTATGGAGTTCCTTAAATATTCAATTTCTATTTAGTTTGATCTATTCTGAATGTGTGAACAAAGTATTTACGATGTAAAATTAATCTTGGACCTTGGAGGTTCTCGGGGAGAGTGACCTTTCTGATAGTAACAGCAGTGGCTGTGACAAATTCAGTTTCAGTGACTGCCTGGCACTCTTAGGTGTGGGCATGGGCTTCATGGGCAGCCTCAGGCACCAGTGGTGGTGTTCTGGACTTCAGCAAACCCTTGGAGGGTCTTCCTCAGACCTCAGGGTATTTTTATGCTGTGGGTGGTAACAACATCCAGCCCGTGCAGGATAGCTTTGCTCTGAATCTAGAGCTTCTTGGAGAGTGTGGGAATCCTGCCCAGATGATGGCAACCCTTCAGTTAAACCTGGGCTGGTTCTGATCAAGCATTCAGATTAAACATCTTGCTCTCAACAAAATGTGTTGTTTTTCCTGATTTGCTGTGTCTGTTATTCACACACCCCTCCACTGGGCAGAAAATGGATGGTTTCAAAAAACTCATGATCTGGTGGGTTTTGTAGCCCAAAAAGCCTTTACAACTCTGGCTTTTAAATGTTTTCTTTTTGTTTGTTTAGTTTTTTGTTTGTGGTTTTTTTTGTGTTTTTGTTTTGTTTTGTTGTTTGTGGTTTTTTGGTTTTTTTGCTTTGGTTTCTTTTGTTGTGGATTTTTTTGTGGGTTTTTTTTTTGGTTGTTGTTGTTGTTGTTATTGTTGTTCTTTTTTGTTTGTTTGTTTTTTGTTTTTTGAGACCTGGTAGATGATGGCCACTGCAAAACCTGCATGCAAGAGTGCAGCGAAGTGATGGTGCCTTGTCCTCTCCTGCTCTTGGGCATGGCACAGAAATGGTGCCTGCTGGAATTCTGCTGGGCAGCAGGGTGCAAAGAGCTTTCTGCAGGGCTGGGGGAGCTGCAGGTGCAAGTGCAGCTCCGCCGTGTGCACCAGGGGTTTTCCTTTTCCAGTAGATCATTTGTACAGAAAATTAACTCCTCCTCAGGCTGCTGGGGCAGATTTGTGTTATGCCCAGCTGTGCAAGACGTGATAGCATGAGCTGTGTCCCTGCTCACCTCTCTGGAGATGAGCATGCATTCCCACAGCCTGGAACTGGGCAGGAGGGTGTCCAGGAGGACACAGGCTGGCTTTGTGTGGCTCTGAGTGTCCATGCTGGACTGTCCACACACAGCAGCCCTCAGCCCTGCTCCAAACCAGCTGGCTGGGAAAACACCAACAACCCCCAAATCAATCCCACATCAATCCCAGAAGCTGGCTCTTCCTTTGTGGCATTTTGTGTTGCAAACAGCTCAGGTCACAGAGCACCCACTGGTTTCTGTCTCTCAGCTCACAGACTAAAGCCTGATCTTCAGGTTGGGTGAAAATGGTTTCTTGAGGGTTTGTCTGCATGATTTCCACATGTTGATACTTTTAATCCTTGCCATCAGCCAACAGAATAAAGAAAAGGTGAAGAAAAACAATTTACATGAGAATATATGAGAGCTGTATCCTATCCTAGCCTATTATTTTAAAATGTCTCAGTGGAATAGAATGTTTTCTGTAAAAGGCAGGGTGCCTGGCTTCACAAACCCTTCTAAATCACCACCTCACCACAGCCTCCAGCAGCTGTCCTAGTCCCTCAGTTCATTTTTAGCAGTTGAGGATTAAAAAGAATACAAAGCACACACTTTGAAAACAAAACTCCTGGTGGGTCCCACACTGTGGGGAGGGGGCAACTTCTTGTGACTCCTGGAAGCTGATGTTAGCCAGCCTGGCTGAGGAATAATGGGATTGGAGCACAGGGGGATTTGTGAAATCAGCTTGACCTCATGGAACTCGTGTTTATGTGCATTTGCTTCTAGTGGAAAACAGTGGTGACACTACTGGAAGAAAAACTAACTTACAAAAATAATTTAATCTATCCACAGAGGAGCTATACAGAGAGGGGGGATTATTGAGGAAAAAGGGAAGTGGTCCTTCAATTCTGCCAGCAATATTGTGCATTTCCCTCAGCGGAGCTGAGGTTCTTTTGGAGCTCAGCCTTATCTAGGAGTGGAAACATAATGACGGGCAAACATCAGGAGACTTGCAAGTGTGGTTTTTTGATTTAATACATAATAGGCCTGGCTCACATCTTCATTCTGGCTTAGAAGACAGAAGGGGGGAACAAGATGTGCAAATGTCTTCATTTCCTTTTCAGCAACCTCCAAAAATTAAGCCTTTACAAAAACATGTCTTGTCTGCATGGCAGGATGAGGGAATTTTTAAAGTTTAGGATCCCTGTTGAGGTTTAGCTCCAGTGTTTGCCTCTAACACTGCTTCTTTGCAGTGGCTCTTATTTTTTGGAAGCTGACAGTATTTTGCTCCTTTTAATTCTGCTTTTACCTGTGTATTGTTTGTGGATGTCACCCACCTGCTGTGTCAGGGAGACTTCAACCCCAACAGCTGTTAATGTTGCTGGCTGCTGTTGAACTAAAATAAAAATTAATCAGGCTGAACATGGAGACGACCTTGCAATAAAAAACATGACCAAGAAGTGGATAAGCTTGGTCTCTTATGAATTTTGTGTTAAAAAGTGGAAATTTGACCTTTGTATAAAGACCAGTGCTGTGTGTAACCTGTATTTTAGTTTCTGTGCTTCTTCCTGCCTTGCTTTCCACCAGCAGCATAATTAGTTTGTTGAGGAGCTTAAACATCCCCTGTATAATCGTTTGTCTCCAGTCCTTATATTTGCTCTATCACACTGAGCACTAACAGCACATTTGCTACCAAATCACTGCTGTTGGAACAACACAGCCTTTCCTGAGGTGAAGCTCCAGTCACTGGCTGTGAGCAGTAATTGACTGCAGTGGGGCTTTGATGCTCATAAGTATTTAGTCCCTCACGCTGTGCTCTTTGAGTCAATAACCTCCTTTGGTCTGTAACCTAACAGAGTCGCTTAGTGGATAAAATTTTGCTTGTGTTTCATCCACTTAGCTTATTTCAGCCTTCTGATAGATTTGCTCCATCAGGAGAGCCGGGGAAAACAACCACGTGCTTGTCACATGCCTGTGACAATAAACATCATCATATTGTCCCCTGTGTACTGCAGGACAGAGAGAACTGTCAGCCTTAGAAAAGAGCTGCGATGGATGTGCATGAAATAAGAGTTGGGTGGACATCAGCAGCTGATGCTGGAGGAGTAGAAGCAGGGCAGGGAAGGCTGGAAATGGGAAAGCTGCTGGCCAAGCCTCTGCTCCTATGTCCTGTGTGAGCATAGAGCCTGTGCTGTCACCAGGACAGGACACCCTGTCACCTGTGGGCAGGAGACCAGGGGATTCTCAGCTTGCAGGTGTGTTGTAGCAGAGCCCTGGAGCTCCACGTGGGGTTGAAAGCATCCAGCTCGTGGAGCAGAGGCAACGACCACGTGTGAGATCCTGTAGGGACAGGGGGAGGATAGAGATGTGAGGGTGTAGGACACTGAATTTGGAGGAAAATGAGAAAAAACCAGCAGGATTTAGGCCTTGGGTCCTTGATGCAAAGCTGCCAAAGGATTCCATTCTGCTAGTGTGGGCATTGCTTGCCTCACCACACGTGTGGATATTTGGGCATGAAGAGGTTAAGCTGTCTACGCCCTTTTGTTTTGCCCTGCCTCCCCCTCCAGAGGAAGACTTGTCTATAAAGTTATTTTTAGATGCCTCGTGAGCAAAGTTTGCGGGAAGACAGGCAGCCAGCAGCCCCCGGCGAGCTGCTGAGCCCACCCCTCTCAGCTCCCAGAGCATAATGAGCAGATAATCACGCCAACATCGCCGACTCCAGCGGGCTCCTTCCATCGCGCGTGCTGACATCGCTGAGGCTGCTGGAAGTGACTCGTGGCTGGTGGGTTAAATGTGTTTCCCAACTCGTTTATGAGCTGGTGTTCTGTGTAAAGGCAAGATCAAATGCAGGTCTTGTCATGCATCAGCCACTGGTGCTTTGGTGGGGTGAGACAACACAGGATGTTTCCTGGAGTTAAAATTGTGTTTTACTGGGACATGCTTGCTGCTAACGGTGTTCCCAATAGTGCTGTCGTGTTTGGCTGCAGGGTTGGTGTTATAAACGAGTTTGTGATGTTAGAATTCCCTCCTCCACCTTCCTTGTTTAATTGTAATGTTCAATAAATGTTTGTACTTACCTGTTAGTGCGAACCACAGGGGAGGGTAGGCCGGAGAAGCCTCTGCTTGTCACCCACAGATTACATCATCAAGCCTCGTCCCAGACTGGTGCCTCAACTGCCTCAGACTAGAGGCGTGGTTATGCAAATTAAGAGGAAACTGTCGGGATTACAGTCCTGAGGATCGAAATGTTGCTATCCAGGAGAGAGAAGAAGAAAGCTCCCAACCTCTCAACCGTACCACCAAAAGGGCACTAACGAAGGGATCACTCCCCTGCGTTTGTGCACTTGAAGCCTCTCCTTAAGTTTCAGGTGACAGTCCCAACAGGAACCCCCTGGACCACGAGCCCTCGTCGCCTTCCTGGGTTCCCGTGAGGCGGAAGGACGGGATGGGGCTGCGCGCGTGCGACACACAGATCCCCTGCACCTCCTCCTCCCACTGGCAAACACCCCGAGGCCGGCTCCTTGTGCTGCTTTAGGGCAAATTATGGGGAGAAAACCTCCAAAGGCGCCCTCCCCCCAGAAAAACAGACCTACGTGGTCCCTCCCCCAACCGGTTCGGAAAAGATTTTCACGGAGAGGAATGGAAAAAAACCTGTTTATTTCACAGGGTACTCCCAGCACAATAAATTAAACGATGCCAGATGACAAATTCAGACAGATAGAAGGTCTTTTCCTCACGGTGCCCCTTCAGTGATGGAAGAGTCCTGGGGTCCAGGGGGTGTTCCGGCGGCGCAGAGGGGCAGGTGTTGTTCTCTGGGTCTCTTCTTGGTCCAAGGCAGATGTAACAGGAGTAGAAGAGAGAAATTTTGGAAAGTGCCTTTCCTTTTCTAGCTAGCTAACTAAGCAAAGGTCGGTCTTCCCCCCTCCGAGCTGAGCCGAAAACTCAAGGCCAGATGAAAAAGAATTCAGAGATAACAAGGTTTTCAAAACAATCTTCCTTTTTCCTGCTTTCCAGACTCCTTAAAGGGACAAGACACAATATCCAACATAAACAGCAGATGATTTGGGTACAGGGCATCTTAATGTCACCCCAAGACAGACGGGTCCCCCTCCCTGCTGACCCCACAATAAAGAGCTGATTCCCTTTAATAAAGGCTTCAGCCCTGATCATTTTAGAACAGTTGGTGTGGAGGGTGTTGGAGCTTTGATTCAGCAACGTACCCTTCAGGCACGTGCTTTGAGGAGTACTTATTCCACTAACCTGTAATTATATATCTATAAATGTATATATAAAAAACTGGAGGTGCCTGCTGGGGCTGGGCTGTAATTTCCCATGATCTAAATGGAAATTAAGCATGTATTTTTAAGCTAAGTTTATACTTAGGAGTTTTGCTAATTTAGGGCCTTAGTAGCTCCTGCCATTTTTTTAGCAAAGAAAAATATTAAGTGTGAGGTGGTTGGGCTGAACAGCTTTCAGGGCCTGCAAACTTCTCTCTTTCAGTGATATGGTAAGATAAAGATACTTCTTAATAGAAAACACAGTCATCCTTCTGGGTACAATAAATCTAAGACAGGTAGATATAATAAAAACTATCACTATTTCCTCCTGGCAATAGAAAGATTAAGTTGGCCAAGGTTACAGGGTCAAAAATAGGCTCAGTAACAGGAATCTGTGGGACAGATGACCTGAGGAATGTGGGGAAAGAGCCTGACCTCCTGCTGTCTGATTTCTTGTCCATGAGCTTGGAAAATCTGGCTCTGAGAGAGGTCCCAGCTTGCAGCAGCAAAGGGCTGGGCTGTCCCAGAGGTCAGCAGAACATTTGGGTTCCCTTGTTCACAGAGGTGCCTTTTGTAGGGTTTCCCTTCTGTGGGGAGGTGAAGGTTTGGGATCAATCCTGTGATGGCCAGAGGAAAGGTGAGGGAACTTGTGAGGTCTTTTCCATTTCCAGATACATCTCTGGTTTTGCAGCGGGTTCTTAGTGAATTATCATCCTCCAAAATGGCTCTGAGCTCCTGCCTGAGTCTCCTCCCTGCAGCATTTTGGATCTGGCCTTAGAGAGACAAATGTCAGACACAGGAATCAGTCTCCCTCAGGTGAGCATTCAGTGTTTTGTAGGAGAGAATAGACCTTTGTAACCTGTTTTCATTTTCTGAACACTCACCATGACAAAAAGTGTCTGTAGCTGAATTGAACACACCTTGAGTATCTGCTGCAATATTATTATTATATTGCAATTATATTGCAATATCCAAGTCCATATAGCTGTGAAGTCTTGCATATAATGTCACCTGAGAGTCCTGTTCTTTGTGCTTGTATCCTTTGCTTTCAGGCTAAGTAAGAAAAGCAGTGGGGAAAGTAACAGCTCAGGTTGAAGTAATAATTTGCTGACAGGCTGGCAAATAGGTATTTGTCTAGCATATAAACTTGGTTCCTTTTTTCCCTGATTATGATGGAGGCTGCCTGCATGGAGGAAATATCCCTGGTGACAGAGAGCCAAATTCCCTGGGCTCTGGGTGTATTCAAGTGCTCTGCCTGTCATAAAGAGATTAATTCAGTGGCAGAATATGGCACCACTGCCTCCAGCAGGCCAGTTCCATTCTGCAGGAAGCACAGTTCATCCCTGTCAGGGTCCGCTAATGGGTGCAGGGCCCTGATGGTTCGTTTTAGGGATCTCAGAGTACAAAAGACACAACAGGACAAATTAATATGCTTAACCAGAAATACAATTTATTAAATACCAACTTCAATACTGCGATAGAAAGAGGGGAAAAGAGAATGAAAGGATGAAGAAGAAGAAAAGATAAAGTCTGGGGTTTTATATCTACCAACAAGAATGGAGCCCTCGTGGGTGTTCAGGCTGATGGATCCTCTGTCAGAGTCCTCGCAGTCCTTGTATCCCAATGGTGTCCTCGATTCTCGTTGGGGAAGCTTCGAAGGGGTTTTGCTTTGAGACTGAATATATAGGTCTTTCCTGAATCGAAGGCAGCTGGCCAGAGCAAAGGCGGGGGGGGGGGGGGAGTTCTTGTCATCATGGCCCATAGAAGATGGGGGAACAGGGCAAGCCTGATCTGTTCCATCTCCAGCACAGGCGGTTATTGCCATGCTCAGTAGCGTTCATTGTTTGAAATCTTGGTATTGGCGCCAGCCAGGGTAGCCAGTCCAGTTCTGTACAGGCTCCAGTGAACACAACCTGCAGACAGGGATTGGCAGATGTTCCACCTCAGCCAGGCCAGGGGCCCCCCGCCCCACTGCTCCCAGAGTCTCAGTCTTTGGGATTTCAGTCCAGTTCTTAGAGACGGTCGTGAGGCAAATGAGGGGTCTTTGGGCCGACTCTTACAATCCCAACAGCTGCCTTGTGAGCAGAGTGTTGGAGCAGCAAAGAAGAAACATCTGTCACGCAGGAGCTGTGGTGGTGCCTCCAGAAATGGGGTTGTGAGCCTGGTTCCATCACAAGTCCCCACTTTGCCAAGCATCCACCTAAAGCTCACCCAGCAGCAGGCCCTGACTGCACCACGTGCTCAAATTCAGGCAGCCTGCACTGAATTTCTTGGGGAGCCAGATGTATTCAGCTCTGTGAGGGTTCCACACCTCTGAGGGTGCCCAGCACCTCACAGAAAATGGCTTAAAAATAACTGTGAGACTGCATGATCGAGCGTGTCCTGAAAAACCATAAAGGTTTTAACAAAATAAGAAAACAATACAAAATCAAAGAACAAGGCTGAGCACAGAGTAGGGACAGGTCCCACACACCTGCTACAACATCCTGAAAATGCCCCGAGAAGCCTCCTGCTCTCCCTTAAATATTGAACGATTTGGGTGGGTTTTTTGACAGACTGCCCAATAAAGAATAGCTATATTTCTGAGGAACAGGTAAAGAGACCTATCAGTGTTCCTGTCTTGGCCTTGAGCCAATTGCTGCCAGGACAGCAAAGACGTTTCTAGGGTTTTTCCCTTTTAAGTCCTAAGGTGAAACTGAAACCCTTTTTCCTTGTATGGAAAACATCTCCCTGGTCATGGGAGATGCAGTGCAACAAGCCTGGATGCAGGAGTTGTTCCTGGCTCTCACTCCACACTTGCTTTTGTGGTCTAAAAGTTGTTTGTGGTTCTTTAGAGAGAGAAAATATCACAATTTCCTGAGGGACAAGGAGAGTGCCTGTCCCATTGCATCAGGGGTGATGGCACTCAGTATCTGTTTGAACATGTGGATTATTTTTGCCAGTTCCTCGTCAAAAACTTGCTCCTTGGTGTCGCCCTGGTTGTTTTAGCCTTCTGATGTTTTAGTCTTAGAAATTATTTTCCAATAGATTTTACTGTAAATAAAAGACTTGTTTATACTAGTTTTATCTGTTTTTCATTCCTTCTTAGAAAAAGAGATCTTTGATAGACATCTATCTTGACCAATGTAATTAAAGAAGTGTTAACTGTCTGCCAACCACTGAGCTTGTTTGAAATACTACATAAAAGAGTCAGAATTTAAAATAAAAGAGATCAGCTCTCAGAAATCAGACAGAAGTCCGTCTCTTCATTTCGTGTCCTATTACAACACCACGGGAGAGGAAAGAGGGAGGTGGGGGAAGGAAAACCCTCCAACACTCTTGCAGGATGAGTTTGGGTTGATTTCCAGAGCAGCTGGGGATGGAAGAGAGCAGCTGGTGATAGGTACATAGTGGTGGGATAAGGGGGAAGAGTTCTAAATGAAAAAAGGAGAGATTTAGATTAGATGCTAGATAGAAATCCTTCCCTGTGAGGGAGATGAGGCCCTGGCACAGGGTGCCCAGAGAAGCTGTGGCTGTCCCTGGAATCCCTGGAAGTGCCAGGTTGGACAGGGCTTGGAGCAGCCTGGGACAGTGGGAGGTGTTGGGGTGGCACAAGATCTTTAAGGTCCCTTCCAGCTCAAACCATTCAGGGATTCTGGGTTCATTTGCACTGTAGTCACAGCAGAGATGACTGTTTCAGTTGTGATCCAGCTCCCAGGGGATCTGCAGTTTCATTTTTCCATCTCTCTGTGCAGTTTCAGGCACACCATGTGTCTGGCTCTCCCACATTCCAGTGGGAATGCCACGGGGGTCTGGGCTCCATGACATGCTCAGCTCTGAGGGGGCAATGAAGCCTTCAATGCCATCCTTCAAAGCTGAGCTCTTCCAGCAAGACATTTCAGTGGAGAAAAGAGTGAATTCTGATAAAATCCAGATTCATTCGAGATTTTCCTAATCAGATCTATGTATTTCCCAGCTTTCTCAAGAATCACTAATCATGAAAAACCAATTTCATTCACCATTTTTACTTAGCTTCCAAGTCAGTTCTGAAGACAGACAGAAAAGTTAGTGCTGGTAGTTCAGATCCTGCCAAAAACCTCATGAAAATCAGCTACTGAGGTTTCTGTGTTTAAGCACTGACAGATGGAAATGGTATCTGATGCTTTAGTGTTCTTTAATTGAGCTCTCAAAGGCATGACAAGGTCCAATGGCTGGAAACTGAAGCCAGACAAACTCAGATTGGAAATAAGGTACAAATTTTTAACAGTGAGAGTAATTAAAGTCTGGAACAGTTTATCAGGGTATGTGATGGATTCTCCATGGTTTGATCTCTTCAAATCAAGAATGCATGTCTTCCTCAGAAATGCTCCATAGCTCAAACTGAAGTTAAGGGGCTCAACAGAGATTTTTTTTCAATTGTAATTGCATGACCTGGATGCTGCAGGAGGTCAGGGTACCACATCTGAAGAGGTAAGAATCTGTGAACCTAAACCCAAACAAGCCCCTTGATTCCAAGCCCTGCATTTAAACGTCATGTGGACCTAAATTCCCTCCCTGCTTCGTTCTGTCTGCTTGGAAAAGCAAGAAGGACTTTCTCAGGCAGTAGTTTGAGGAGTTTAATGCAGTCTTTTCATCTATGAGGATTTTGGCCAAGATGCTGAAAAGCTTGAGGATTTTGGCCAAGATGCTGAAGAGCTTGAGCCTTCCCTTTGGGCTCTACAGAATGGCTCTTTCTCAGCCCAGGTGGTTCTCTGTGGTTAACTAGAGCTGGCCCTGAGGTCCAAAGTGCTGCTGAGCACTTGCATCTTGGGGAGCCAGGTATTCCCACTCCCACTTCCCCCTGGTTCCAGGAACACCCTTCTCCTCTGCTTGTTGCTTTGGGGATTCTGCACACCTCCAGAGCTAAATTTATCTCAGTGCCAGGCAGCTCTTGCCTTCTCCAGAGTTAATTAGAGGTGCTGTGAAGGCTGAATCATGAGGTGCATCATTAAGAAATGGCAGGCAGGTTAGGAAAAAAGCCAGGCCAGCAGTGTTTCAGGCACCTCCTTTTTCCTGAGGCTGCACACGCTGCTCCCCCAGTTTCCCTTTCATGTGGCACGTTGTAGGGCTGGCGTGGCAGCCGCAGGGACTGGACGCAGCTGCCAACAAAAGCTGGCAAAGCAGAAGGTGGAAGGGGCTCTTAAGTGGCTCCAAGTACCAGTTTCTCTAGAGGGGCTTTTCTTACCAGGGAGAAACTGCTCAGCAGTGCAGGAGCAGGTCACACCTGCGGAGCAAATGGGTTTCCTCAGTCTGAAGACATCTACAGACCTGAGTAATAACACAGCAGAAATATCAGGGCTGGGTTTTTAAGGGACGTCTGAGAATGCAGAGGAATTGCCCTTTATTAAAAAGGCCAGACCAGAGTCTCTCTGGGTGCATATCGAATACAGAACACAGATCTTTCACCGGGATCCTGTGCTGGAGAGGGGAGGAGGGAGGTGGGTGGGGAAGAGGAGGAGACAGCCAGGGAATTTAACCCTTAAGGACCTTCCTCAACAACCTTGGTTTGCAAAGAAATCTTTGTCATGGAAGCGTCTTCTCCCTCATGAGTGAGGGTTTTCATTTCCTCTTTTGTCCCCTGTATTTTTATTTTCCTTCAACCCATGCATCCCTTATCGCTTTTGTGAAATCTCTTACTGCTGGCTTCTGTTAATTGCCATTACCATTTCTTGTTTCCTATGGAGAATTTCCCATTTATTGGAATTTCCCATGATTTGGCTTTTGCTTGTCCTCCAAGCCAGAGCAGCTTCTTGCCAGCTGTGTGCATGGAGAGCAGCTGGTGCTTGTGGGAGACCTGGCTGTGCCTGTCCTGTTCCAGGGTGGTAAAGCAGATTATCCTGTGTATCCTGGGTTGGAAGGAGAACACACAGGGAAGTCTTTGTTCTCTTTAGGCTCAGTCACGTGAACCTGAGCCACCTTAGTGGCTGTTTTGTTGTGTTCCATCACTCATGTGAAGTGCTCAGAAGCACCTTGGATTTGGGGGAGCCTCTGGCAGGAGATTGACAGAACATTTGGGTCTTCATGAGACTCACAGAACTGTTTAGGTTGGAAAAGACCTCTGAGATCACCACGTCCAGCTGTGGTTCAGTGGGTCCTCGTTCTTTTGTTGGATGATGCTGTTGCAGGACAAGGCTTTAGGGGGTGGTTAAGGCAGTGTCTTCTGTGCCATGAGCAAGGCAGAAGGGGCTGCAGAGCACCAGCTGTGGGACAACCTGCCCCAAACAGTTTCCTCCTGACCTCCCTAGCTGGGAACTGGCTCAGGCCCCACGTGTGGTGCTGGGAGACCCTCAGTGAGTGCAGATGTGAAGTTACACGTTTTGGTTTGGATCTCTGGACACTGGACGTGTCTCCAGGAGGGTTCCTGGCATTCATAACTGCATTTCTTCTCAAGGAGCTTTGCTGCTTCTCTGCAACCCAATATCAGGATCCCACAGTCATCATGTCCTGAGGTGTTCTTGTGGGGGGAAACCTGGCAGATGTGGGGGTCAGGGAGGCTATGGAGCATTCACACTCTGCCTGGAATCCCTGTTTTGGGAATGGCTCTGCCTGCTGTACATGCTGGTGTTCTGAAGCCTTGGATTTTCTCCACAAGCCCTCGTCCCTGGTCCTTTGTTTTATTGGAGATGGGTTGGATGGACCAACAGCACAGCACAGGGAGGATGTAATGGGTTGTGTGTTATGACCCAGAACTGGTGCAGCCACGGGTCTGAGGTTGGCTGGACAGAGCTGAGGGCAGCAATGGTGTTTTCTCATTCTAGGAGATGCCTTGCAGTTTTTGACTGGGCAAAATCCTACCCAGTGTCCTGCTGCTAATGCTGCAGAGGCACCCAGGGTGTGCCATGGCCACCACAAGAGGAACCTGCTGCCTTGGGAAGGCTGAGCTGGCACAGAGACTGGGCAGAGCTGGAGAATAAAGTAGATATTTATTAAAAGGCCTTTAAGGGTACACCTTGGGCAGGACAAGAGCCTGGCCAGGACTACACCCAAGGTGGACCCAAAATGGTCACAAAATGGTCACAAAATGGACAAATGATCACGAGGTCTCACACTTTGATAAGTGTTGGTCCATTTGCATATTGGGGTTTAATTGTCCAATTACAGCTGCAGGTTATGAAGTCCCATCCTTCTTGTTTTCTCCCTTCAGCCCACCCTTGTTTGTGCTTTTGGGCTGAACACTTGTACCCATTGTCCTTGGTGTGCAGCAGGAGAAGGATTTGTTTTGTGTCCCTGCTGTGTGCAGAGCTGAGTGACCCTGAGTGTGAGCCCAGAGCTGAGTGACCCTGAGTGTGAGCTCAGAGCTGAGTGACCCTGAGTGTGAGCCCAGAGCTGAGTGACCCTGAGTGTGAGCTCAGAGCTGCACCCTGGGCAGCACAGAGCCTGAAACACATGAAAGATAAAACTTCAGGCATCATTTCCCCTCTTCCCACCTGGAAGAGCATCCTGATGGCTCAGTCCTTGGTTCTGCCTGTGGTCCTGTCCCTGCCAGGCTGTCACCTCCCCTGGGCCTCTCCATCCCAGGAGGGTGGCCAGCTGAGGCAGCACATTGTCTTGCACCTTTGCTGCTTTTACTGATCTGAATCTGTGACCTGCACACAGAAGACAAAACTTTCATTTCCTCTTTTGTCCCCCGTATTTTTATTTTCCTTCCACCCTTATCAGTTTTGTGAAATTTCTTACTGCTGACTTCTATTCATTACCATATATGCCATTACCATTTCTTGTTTTCTACGTAGAAGAATTTCCCATTTCTTTTCTGCTTCATGACTTGGCTTTTGCTTGTCCTCCAAGCCAGAGCAGCTTTTTGCCAGCTCAGCCTTCTTTCTTTTCCATGGGGTTGTGGTTCCTCTGTGTAGGGAAGAAAATGATCTTGAACAGTTCCCAGTTATCAGTCACATATTCCTGCTCAAATTCTTTCTTTCAGTTGTTTTGCTTTGTAATTATTTTCAGCTTTGTTAAGCTGGCATTGGAAATCATCAAGTAGATACATTACTCATTTGGACTTTATTCTATTTGCACATAACAAATGTAATCAAATCAGTCTCTTGTACCTAAGCTGCTGCTATATTTTTACATTCTGTCATCAGTTCCCCTTGATCTGCAAAAATGAGGTCTAATATAGAATTTCTTCTATGTTAGATGCAATTGTTTTTGTGTCTGGATATTTTCAAGCATAATTTTAGGAATTCCGAGCACATTTTTAGTATTTGCAGCACAAGGCTCCAACATATGGCTTTCAAAATGAAATCCCCATAGAAATGCAGCTCTCTTTCTTGAGTGGAATAACTGTGTTTACAATAGCTCAGTGCTCCATGAAAATGATAGTGTTGTTAGTAATATTGAACAGCATTTTGAAGAGTTCAATAAATATTTCTGTTCCTTGCAAGGGAAAAAGGGAGACTGTGTGATCATGTCCTTTAACAATAAAACACCTTTTATGTTGAACGAGGATTGTATAGCAGCTCTTAATTAGAGATAATAAATACCAGCAAGTTACATCTGTGTGGGAGAATTTTAGCTGTGTGCCATTATTTTTTAAGGGATAAACAAGGTGGCTCACAGAACTACGGATTTTTCTGCCTGACATTAATCCTAGACAAAATAATGGAATTGCTGATAGGGCACGTAATTAGTGAAGAATTAAAGGGATTAATGCAAGTAGTGTCAATCAACATGGGCTTACAGAATATAGTTCTTGTCTAATTAGATTTTTCTTTTTTTCTGGGCAGATTACAAATTGTGTTGATAAATGTAATAGTGTTGATATGATAAACTTCTGGGAAGGCCTGAGGATCCTGATCTGATCTCGTGGCTGAGCCTGCAGGTTGGGTAGGTGACCTCCAGAGGCCCTTTCCAACCTGGGACACACACTGGTCCTGTGCAAGGACTGCCTTTGGCTACAGAAAACTTCTGTCACCAGACTGGGATGATAGAAAACCAATCAGGCACCACGGAAATAGACAAGGAGCTGCTGTACTCTCCAGTTTTCCATGGAAATTCATCAGTGAATGGACAGGCTTCTAAAGGAGTCCTGGGGGTTATACCAGATCTACCTCTGTGGTGAGGTCAAAATCTGAAGATCACTGAAATGAAATGATTTGGGTCCCATTAGTAGCCTAAATGAAAACAAGCAACATGTTTTAGTAGCACCCATGTAGAGCTGAGCCACGTCCAGGGAGCTGTTGACACTGAAAAAGATGCGTGGAGCTGTGGGACCATCAGCAAGCACAGACCCCCATGTGAGAGTGTGACAGAGAAGAAAAACATCGTATTTGGGGGTATAAAACCAGAAATATTTGAGACAAGGAGGAAGGGGACTCCTCCTGCAGTTCCCATTTGAGGCTTTGGCGGTTCAAGGAAAATATTGCCATCAACAGCTGGAGAGAATTGGGAAAAAGGACTCATTAAAAGATTGGAAAGCACATCCACCCTCTGGAGACTGCAGGAGACACTTTGCATCACCCACCAGAGAGGAAGGTGACGGGGAGTTTGGATCACTCTGATGGACAGAAGCCTAAATACGGTGAAAAAGCTGAGTTCAGTCCAGCAAATAAAGGCAATAAAAGCCAGCAGAGAGAAAGCAAAGGTAGAGGAACTCAGACTAGACATAAACCACACTCAGCAGTGAGGGCAATTAACCACTCACAACAGCACACTGAGAAATATGAAGCTCTCCAACGCTTCACTGGAAATTTTTATGTGGTTTTTCTTTTCCTGGTATTTCTGCTCCAGCTTTAGAAGGAATCAGTTCTGGGAAGTCTTTGTGACCTGTGTTATCCAAGGGGTCAGAAGTCAAAATCACAGTGGTCTCATCTGGCTTTGTCGTGGATTTCTCCAGGGGCCTCTGGCACGATGTGTGCTCCCAGCTCAGCTGCCTGTGTCCAGACAAGAGGAGGGCTCACAAAAACAGGCTGATCTACAAGCCTTTCAGGAGTTTTATTTGTTTCTTACCAGCTTTGATGAGGATTTTAGGAAAAACAAACAAACAAACAACGAGCCCAGGACTGAATTTTCTGAAAACCTTGTTACTTACCAAAGCATTGCAGAAACAGATGAATTCAGCTGCTTCTGGATTCCTCCCCCTCCTTGGAGACCAGAGGCACATCCACACAGAGGCTCCACTCCCTCACCAGGAGGTCCTGATGGGTTCCACTGGCTGAGGAGACAGCCAAGACTAAACGTAATGTTCAGAAGGTGAAGTGAGGAGAGATGAATGCCCCCTGACTGGGGTCTGCAGCCCCCTGGTCCTCTAAGGGACTTTATTCTCATAAAAGTGGCTGTTAATTCATGTTCTGATTCAGCTCTGAAAGTGGCCAAATGTTTTTTAAACTCCTGAATATTCTCAAGAATTCACCTAGGCACTTGGAAACAGTAGGGAAAAGAAGAATAGCAGCCTGTGAATGAATGTGATTAACGGGTCATGGTTATTCCCAGATCCTTCTTTTTTTAATATAATTACTTCATTACAACATAGCCATGTCACAGGACTTCTATAAACAAGTGCTGATTTCTGGCTGCTTGGACTCTTTAAAGTCCAGATCTTGGAGAGGAAAAGAAATTTGGAATGGAGAAAAATAGCAATTAGAGTTAAATGGTAAAATGGAGAGCTAATGTGTAGTGAGTAAAACTCCTTTTAGTGGAAAATGTTTTTTTGTGTTAACTTTTGTAAGAAAACAGTTTTCCATACTTGTCAGGCTTGACAGTTAAAGTTAATGGTGTTAAAAACCAGAGTACTGAAAAATGTTCCCTTCGGTGTGAAAGATTTATTCAATGAAAGTTTGCTTGAAAAGTTATTTTGGCTAAGGGTGCTGCTTTTTGCCTAATGCTGAGAACAAAGATCCTTGCTGTGTTACTGGGATGGAGACAGCCCCAAATTTATGATTTCCCAATTAAGATGACGTGACCTATTTTGTTGTATCATTGACCCCTTTTTGAATAGAAAGCCACTCTTTAAATGCACTTTTTTTTTCCCCTTCTGGAAAACCACATCAAGCAAATGCTGATCTCACTCTGCCTGGAGTAAAGCTTGGGACATGCTGGGAATGCTCAGAGACAGAATTTGTGAGTTAATTTGCACTGAAAGCAGACTGAAAAGTGAGTTGAACTGTTTCTACCCATTACATGTTATTTAGCAAGGTAGTCAGAGCCTGAAATTTCTCGTGTCACATTTGTGTGGCCAAAAAAGGCTGTCCAGCAGCAGAGCTGTCTCTCCCTTGGCCGTGCTGGAGGCAGAGGTTCGTCAAGGAGTTGAGTGGCAGCAGAAGCATGGCTGGGTGCTCTGGGGATCTTTACTCAGCCATTTCTGGCTGCCTGGAGGCTCACTGGGCAGGGGAGGGTTTTTCACAACTGCCCATCAATCCCACAGACACGGAGCTGCTGGATCTGACAGCCTGCCTGCTCCTTCCTCACCCCAGCACTTCTGGGAAAGTCACGCCTCTGACCCGGAGTGGGGGGAGCTGGGGGCAGTTTCCCCTTTAGCCTCAGAGGGTTTTGTCTCTTGGAGCATCCTCTGGATTTTCATCTGCTTGTGGCACTGCTGAATGAGGTCTGTCACACCGCTGTGGTTTCCCTGAGTTGGGCTGTGGGCATGCAGGTTTTGTTCTGACCGTGGCCCACGTTCCTCCAAAGCAAAGGCTCATGAGTGGGCTTTTGAAATCTGTCTGCCCGTTGTCCCCCTTTTCAGCCCCCTAATTTAGTGCTACTTTTTGTTATTAGGACCTCTCAAAATATCTGAGTTCTACCTGTTGAAGAACCTTGTAAATACAGAGTCAGCATAGGTTGGCAGAGCTTTTTCCAACAAAAGCTGGTTGGGAGCATTTGGGAATCCATTCTGGTGTTCAGAATAAATTCATCAAGAGAGCCCAGAGAGGCAGAGATTAAAATTAATAGTGTTAAAGCTCTGGTTTAGATCCCACCCTTGTCAGAAGTGATATTTTCCTGAGTTCACATTGAGCAAGACTGCATTGCATGGCTTTTTCAGAAGAAAGCCATAAAGCCCTTGAGGCTCCCCTGCTCCCTGGGCACATGGATGTACAGGTTCTGTGTTGAATGCTCAGTTTTGGAACTGCTGCTCTTTCCAGCCCTCCCATTTGCTTTATCCTGTTTGGATCCTGGAGAGTTTGGTGGCAAAGAGAAAACAGATCCTGGAGCCCTCGCTGTAAACCTCTGAGGATGCAATGTGTGCTTGGTTCAAAGGTTTCCCGGTGATGTTTTTAATCCTTCAGTAAATTAAACCCTGAATGATAGCCCAGTGATGTGGGGGGCTGAGGGACAGCAGTATCTGGGAGCTTTTGGATGTGTGTGGTTTCATTTCTGGCAGTGAGAGGTTTGCAAGGCAGAGCTGGAGCCTCTCACCCTCCCTCAGCTTCACCTGACTGGGGGCACTGCAGTGATCTTGCTTGGCTGGATTCTGGGATCAGCACCAGTGCAGCAGCACGTTAGACCCAGGGAAGAATGTTGATTATGTTCATCTTCACCTCTGTCCAAGAGGGGCTTTGTTAATCTTACACCTGAGTCGGGTTCCCCTGACTTGGTAGGTGGATGTGTTTATCCTGGAGAAAATTCCACATTCCTCACCTGGTGAGTTCTGAGAACCCATATCTACCCGTGCTAGGGGCTGTGAGGTGGCAAGATCCACATGGACAAAGTCATTAAACTGCTACCTTGACAATTATTTCTCCAGGAGCGTTGGGAGATTTTCAGATTGACAAGGATTTGAGGAAAAACGTTCCCCATGTGGTTCCCAGAATGGCTCCTAAATCCAGCTTTAGGTCCTGTCATAAAAGGCTGATTTCTACTGGCACAGAAGAGCTGCATCTCTGGATTGTGAGTGCTGCTGGTGCAGAGAGCCTGAGAGCCCAGAGATGGAGTCAGAGCCCAGTTTGTGCTCCTACAACTGAAATCCAGGCACCAGAGGACTTTTTTTTCCCTGCAAACTACGTTGCTCATGGATGTTTTCACTGGTATGAAAGCTCTCTCTGAAGATTGATTTCAAGTTACCCTCCTGCTTACCCTCTGTAGCTCTGAGGAAAAATGAAACTGACCCCAAGATGAACTGAGCTCCTTGCTGATAGAGAGTTTTCCATTCAGCTCAGTTTATGAGTGTGGATTTGGGCTGGTCAGAGTTTTGGCTTCAGAGCCATCTGCCTGGTGCTGGGATTCCACCTGCTGCCTCTTCAGCCAGGCTTCAGGTGGTCCTTCTGGCAGGAGAAGGCCAGGTTCTCAGTTATGTGGTGGCAATACATGGCTTTTTAAATGGAAGGAAATTATATTGTTATCTATTAAGCAATGTTGCAGCACTCTGTGTGGAAAGAAAAATGTGCCCAATGTGTTTATTATTATTATTATTATTATTATTATTATCATCATCATCATCATGATCATTATCATTATTATTATTATCATTATCATTATTATTATAACCCATCATCTTTTCTTGGAAGTAGAGGTGGCCTTCCAAAGACTCCAAACTGCAAGGAATTTAGCTTGCTTTCCCCCCAGAAATCTGTTTGCTTTTAATGACATTTTCATTTATAAAAGCTAAAAATAACATGCCTTATTAAATTCAAAGCACCCCGGGACACAGTTTGCTCTTTTTTGGCTGAGAAGGTGAGATTTTTGTCCGAGAGGACGGAGTTCTCTGTTGGGTCTGGTGTTTTGTCTGCCTGCCAGCTGGGATTTTGTGTGGCTGTGGAAAGTGGAGGGGACCTGTGAAGCATCACTGGCAAACCTGGGGCTCTGAGGGGCTGATGTCTCCATCCTGCATGGAGAGAAGTTGCTGCTGCCCCCTCCTTTTGTCAGGAGGAGGGGGAATGATGCCAGCACAGCTCATACAAGCCTTCAAGCCAATCACACTGGTCCATATCTGGATTTTCACACCTTTGGTGTCATCAGAAGAGGTTTCTGGTTGCAGTCTGGCATTGTGCAGCAAAGATCCCCAGGAAACAGCTGAGTTACTGTGTTGGTTTGGGAAGCGAGGGAAGGGCTGAAGCTACAATAAAACCTTTGTGGCAGTGCTTCAGTTTAAATCCTCACCCTAGTTCCTACTCAAGGCTTTGTCCCTTACACCTGGGCTCAGGTTGAACCAGACTGGATTTTCTCTCCCTTACTGAGATGCATTTGAGTTGTTTCCAGCTTCTCATCTCTTCCTGATGGTTTTAAGACAGTCACAGACGTGGTTGAGGGCAGGTTGCCTGTCTTCTGGAGAGCAGTAAAAGCAACTGGAATATTATGCACCAGGGAAATCTCAACCCTTCTCTTTTTATTGCAACAACTGGATGCGGTTGTAGAATGTTAAGGTGTATATTAAGTAATTTGAAGTCAAAAAATAATCATGGTGGGGTGATTTTTGCTACTGAGGAACTCTCCAGTGTTTTCTCCATTCCTCATGTGAGTTCCCTGATAAGGAGAGTCTTTCTTAGTGCTCCTCCACACCACTGACTTTTGTACATGCTGGTCTGTTGCAAGCTGCATGTGGTGAATAGACAGAGAAAAATATAAATAATATATATAAAAATATAAAAATATTAAAAAATATATATAAAAATATAAAAATCATCAGCAGGAGTAATTCCTGAGGGGCACCCCCCACATAACATTTACCTGGTCATGGTGTTGCAGGACATCTTTGCCTCCAAAATCAGGCCCTTGTTTCCCAGGAGACCTTGTGCCCCCTTCACGAGTTTCTGAAAGCTTTTGCAGGGAGTTGAAATGTTTTTGCAGCTGACCCACACGAAATACCATCGGGTTAGAGGAAAAGAANATTAAAATAATAATAATAATAATAAAAATATATAAAAATATAAAAATCAGCAGCAGGAGTAATTCCTGAGGGGCACCCCTCACATAACATTTACCTGGTCATGGTGTTGCAGGACATCTTTGCCTCCAAAATCAGGCCCTTGTTTCCCAGGAGACCTTGTGCCCCCTTCACGAGTTTCTGAAAGCTTTTGCAGGGAGTTGAAATGTTTTTGCAGCTGACCCACACGAAATACCATCGGGTTAGAGGAAAAGAAAAGCCACGTTTGCTGGATTATGGCTTCCAAATCCTTCAGCTTCTGGAGAGGGCAGGAAGGGGACTGGAGAGGGAATCACCACTGGAGCAATTAATCTCACTGCAGCTTGGACCCTCTTCACAGGCTGACAGGAATTCATGAGCAAGGCTTTCATATTTCTCTCCTCTGTCTTGTGCAGGAGCAAAGTTAGATCTGCCCCTTTCTGTGGGAGCTGATGGTCCTTGCCAGCCTTTCTGGGGACGGTTTGTGGCCTCCCACCATCGTTGGGACACAAGGGTGCTGCTGCTGCTCCTCTGTCCTGCCCGCAGTGGGGATGTTTAATGTGAGATGTGCAGCACGATCTGGAGCTGTTCTCCCCCCTGACTGCCCATGAATGAGTGACTGATGAGGTGGGGGAGGTTCTCTGTGGGTTCAGCTGGGGATTGAAACAGGTCAAGCCACGGCTGTTCCTGTCCCTGGTTCCCTGGGAGCAGAGCCTGACCCTCACCTGGCTGCACCCTCCTCTCAGGGGGTTGTAGAGACTGAAAAAGGCCCCCTGACCCTCCTTTTCTCCAGGCTGAGCCCCTCCAGCTCCCTCAGCTGCTCCTCAGCCCACTCTGCCTGGCCTGGAATGATTTCTTCTGCCAGGTGGAGGGAGCTGAGGAAGGAACCCCCACCTTGCTCCCTCCCACCTGCACAGGTTCAGCTCTGCAAATCAAACTATTTGCTGCACATCTGACCCATGATTCATGTTGTCTTCAGCCAACGTGCTGCTGGTGAGCCAGCCACGAGGTCGTAGAAGCTTGGAGGTGGTGTTGGTGCTGTCAGTGGCATCCTTGATGTCCTTACAGGTTTCTTCCATCCTCAGTGATGGTTCCACAGGTGAGAGCTGCCAAAACTCCCAGAAACCCCACGTGGACATTTGGCATCTGACTTCCTGGTGCCAGGAAAGCACTGGATGGGTAATTCAGGCCTCCTTTACGTGTAATTTGCATGCATGCAGTAATTTGAGAGGGTTTTTTTTTTAAAGTGGAAAGTCTCAACTCTCCTTCTGCACCCCGTTCAGAGAGAGTTTTGCTCATTTGTTCAGTTTGGACAGGAACGTGTTTGTCGTGCTGAGGTTAAAGACTGGATGTGAGACTGAGGAACAGAGCTGGGTGTAATTCTCACTCCACCTCTGAATTCAGCTGCTTTAGAGCTTTAGCAGTTCAGACCATCCCAGCTGCTGGTGGGACAGTCTTTGGTCTAATTTCACCTTTCTCAGCCATCTTGAAATTGGAGATTGCTGAAGCTTTCTGCTGAAATGCAAACAGCATCTTTGCCTCTGATCTCATTCATTTCCTGAAGCTGCCCTCGCCTCTTTCTTTCACCCAAATCCAGACAGAGGCTTAAACGAGGTCTTAAGCAGCCTTAGAACATTTCCCCAGATGATTTTCATTTCCTTCTGCCTCTGCCCTTCTCCAGTCCAGCTGGGAGCTGAGGTTTCCAAATACCTTGAAGAAAGGCTATTCTTGTGGCTTTGCTACAAGCTTCGGGGGAATTCAGAGGGAATATTTCTCGAGGAAATATTCAGTCTTGTTTTCTAGGTCTTGCAGCTTTAGACCACTTATCACAATGCAGATGCTGAACTGAATTAGTGAACTCCTTGAAGATTTCCTGATAATATATTTGGGTGTCAGACTTGGAGGTGTTTGTGGGTTAAAACCACTTTTGTGCAGGGCAATGTCCCGCTGAAGCCAAAGGACAGATATCATTCAGAGGAGAAAAGTCAGTCCTGGACACACTCAAATGTCCTCACCACAGCTAAGCCTGTTCTAACTTCTCTGCCAAAACTTTTTTCACTAAAAAAAAAAATATACCAAAATACTCCC
>WAAE01012598.1:98078-122367 GCA_013400495.1 Nicator chloris | reverse complement strand
AAACTTCCCTGCCAAAACTTTTTTCACTAAAAAAAAAAATATATATATATATATAAATAAAAGAAGTATTTTAATTAAATAACAATTTCTGTGGAATATATCTGCTGCTTTCAAAAGGCATCCACGCTTTAGTGGTAACTCAAAGCCAGAACATCATGGCTCCACAGAACTATTTACATTTGAAAGCTTCTCAGCTGAAAATGTGTATGTTTTGGAATTGAAAATCTGTTTTATGGCTTTCACTTTTATCGGAACACTGGAAAAATTTCTGCTTCAGGGAGGGACTATTCTGACTCTAGTAAGGTTTTTATTCTCAGAACCAAGCACTGCTTTCTCAAAGAGATATTTTTACATGTCATTTCTCATGTATTTTTCTTCCCTCCTGCCTGTCAGACCATTTCCCTTGACTTGCTTAACCCTACTTGAAAACCAGTATGAGAAACGGGGTTTTGTGTTCCTGGCTCTCTTGCCTGGCTCACTGTTTTGGGCACTTAAACAAACATCCTGGAGAGCTCTCTGGCCTGACTGCAGCCACAAAAACGCAGGTTTCTCAGTGGAAGCGAGCTGAAAGGTTATTTTCAGGCCTGAGATGTCTAGCAGCACTTTATCCACCTGAGCCCAGCCTCTGCTGAACGATCCAGTGCCGTGGGCAGGGCAAGCCGCGATGATTTCAACATAAATGGGTATGACAAGATGAGAGGCCAAATGCTGAGTGGATTTAATCATCTGACAGGCGCAATGACTGATCTGAAATGCTCTGCAGTCAGCCCCAGAGTGGAATTTCTGCTCAGAGTCGAGGCCATCAGCCCGGGACGTTTATTTGCCGGCAGCCGCGGCCGCGATGCGCGCGGCAAAGCGAGGAGGTTCTGGCTGTGTGTAAAGCTGCTGTAAGCAGTGACAGACCACGAGCTGTTCAAGAACTGCACAACTCATCAGGCACGGGAAGGTGCTCCCAGCCTGGAGAGGGGCTCTCCCTTCCCTGGAGAGCCACCGTGGGCTGGGGATACGTGGGTTTTCCACAAATTGTGTCATTTTCATTGCCAAGTGCTGCCGCCTTTGCTTTCTTCAGGCTGGGGTTCTTTCCCTCAGCTCCTTCCCCTCCAGGGTGCTGCTTACAGGGTCTTGTTTTGTTGTTGTTTTTGGCAGAGTTCACACTGGCTCCTTGTGCATGGCAAGGCTGAAGGGGAGATGGCAGAAGCAGAGTGTGTGCCTGCGGGGGGACGTTTTCATTCTGGAGCTGGCCTCTTGTACTTCTCAGGTGTGAGTTTGGTTTCCAGCCCTGACCCAGGTCAGAGCAGGCAGTGAAAATGAATTTGCAGTGACTTCAGTAGCCCCACACAATCTCAGCTCCCAGTCTGACCTGGGCAAAGCTGGAACGTGTCCAAAGCAGGGCAACAAAGCTGGGGAAGGGGCTGAAGAACAAATCTGATGAGGAGCAGCTGAGGGAGCTGGGAAAGGGGCTCAGCCTGGAGAAAATGTGAGAAATGGATTTGTAGGGGATGCCCAAAGCCTGGCTGAAAACTCACAGAGTCTGGTACATCTCTATGCAAACTCTGAGATGAGGTGTGCTGACTTAGAGAGGCCATGGGATAGAGAAAACATTGCTGAGAGAGAAATGGAACTGGAAACAAGATTAAAATGATGGCCTTGCAAACAGACCAGATATTTTGGAGAATTAGAACTGTGAAAGATGCATTGTAGCAAGACTACAGGGGTAAAATAATGGGTGATTGGTGTTAGAAGCATTAGCAGCATTGTGTGGCAAAAGCTGATAGACTAAAAAACATTTATAAGGTATTGTAACAAAGAAATAACTTGGCTTCTGATAGAATGGCGTTGAGTTTTACATCTCTTGTGTCTCACCCTTCTAGATTGATGGAATAAAATCTTTAAAAACACCCCTCAGCTGCCCCGTCTCTGTAGAGCTGGGTTTTTCCAACACCCGGGCAAAGCTGGAACGTGTCCAAAGCAGGGCAACAAAGCTGGGGAAGGGGCTGAAGAACAAATCTGATGAGGAGCAGCTGAGGGAGCTGGGAAAGGGGCTCAGGGGGAAAAAAATGGGGCTCAGGGGGAACCTTGTGGCTCTGCACAACTCCCTGATGAGGAGGTGATGCCAGGTGGGGGGGAGGCTCTGCTCCCAGGGAACAAGAGACAGAACAAGGAGAAAAAGCCTAAAGCTGCACCAAGCAGGGTTTAGGTTTTACATTTCTTCACTGAAAGGCTGGACAAGAGGTGGTTCTGGACAGAGAGTCCTTGCAGAGCCTTCCTTTGAGTGCCCACAAACACCTACTGAGCAATGCTGGGGCTCAGTGTTCAGCAGACAATGTGGAGAAAGCTTGGCAAATGAGATTTGTTAGAGCAGACTCTGCAGAAAGTCAGGGCCGTGAAAAATGTAAGCCTAATGCAGATTATTCATGCTGTGCTGGGATTTCCTGATGGGGTGTTCCAGGAGTCCTGTGTGACCTGGCTGGGTAAGGATCCTCCTGAAGCAATGCTGCTGAGCTCCTCTGAAACCTGAGGAGAGAAAAACCTGCAGTCCCTGATGCTGCCTCTGAAGTTGGGCTGGCAAACACTTGGTTTGGGGTGGCATCCCAGCATGGAGCACGTGAAAGGATGGTTTCCAGTGCAAGTGCATACAGGGCCATCAGTGGGGCAGGCAGGGTGAAAATGGGTTTATTTAAAAGATAAAATGCAAGCTACAAATCCTCCATGCTGCCAGATTGGGGGTATCCACGTTGACTGTGGAAACCTGGCACAGCCAATCTGCCTCAATTTGATCAAATGATGCCTCTTGTTCATGGCTGGACTTGAACCCCACCACTTTTAAGGGGAAAAAGTGGTGTGCTGCTCTGGATTCTTTCTGCTTGATAGTATCAGGCAGCCTTTCCACCATCTCTTTGAGAAGCAGCACTTGCTGCTTCCACATGACAGGAGAAAAATATTTTAAAGAGCAGTATTAATAATAATAGCAACATTAAAGTATGGGGAAGGATTACAAAAGTAATTCTGAGATCCTTCTCAGTAATGCAGGCTATTAACAAAAGATAATCACCTTTAAGTTAGTCACCTTTAGCCCTGGAGTAAAATGGAGGCACAATTATTCAATGCAGTACAGAAGTAATTTGAAAAGAGATGGATGAAGGCTCAGCTCACTCAGTTCTTGCTTGGGAAACCAGCCAGGGCCATGTCCAAAAGGGAGGAAAACTCAGTGAAAAGAATGGCAGCAATAAGTGACTCATTCCTGGTGTCCTTCTCTCCATTCTCCCGTCGAGTCTGAAGTTATTCACTCTTTGGAGCATGAAAAGTGCAAGGGGGGAGAACAGGAGCATCAGGCTGAAAAGAAATTCTTCATGTTCCTTTTATGAGTAGTGTTGGGAGGCTTTTTGACTCTGGGCTGCCATGAAACATCTAGGTCCACTCCCTGTGTCAGAGTGCAGGGTTTTGTCATCAGAAACCTCTGGCCATGAGGCTGGATTCTGGGTCTGTGGCAGAGGGGCAGCCTGAAGGACGAGATGGGACGAGCTGTGTGTGGAAAAGGCACCACGTCCACTGAAAAGGGCTCAGGAGCCAAGGGAATTGTCATCAGCAGGGCCAAAAAGACCTGGCCACCTTGCTGTGCTGGAAACAGGAGTCTCCTTCTTCACAGCTGCTGTGGGATCCCTTGCCCTGTGTCCACACCCTGCCTTCTTCCCAGAATCTGGCCTGAGGCTGCTGGAGTACAAGAGCTTTCTAGTTTTTGTCAGGTTGCTCCTGAGTGCTCCCTTGCTGGGTTTTGTTGTTTAAAAAGGTTATTGGAGTTTTATGCTAGGCAGAAGGAATGTGGGCACTCTGGAAGCAGTTATGAGGTTTCAAAAATTACTTTGAAAGGTCTTTCAAGCTGCAAAGACAAGCAGCTGGGGCCCTGGGAAATGCCCAAGGCAGGACTGTAGCCACAGGCAAGACCCCTGGACAAGCTGGCTCTGATTCCCCACCTGAACTTGCAGTCAAGCAAATAAAATTCCCACTTTTAACATTCCCACTGATTTTCCTTGCCACAGAAAGAAGCATTGGAGCTGGGCAGCCAAGCCCACCCGTTTTCTCTGCGTTGCCCCCACGAGCAGCAGCAGGACGACAGGAGGGCACGAGGTGAGCAGAGACTGCCAAGCCCTGTGGCACGTGGCTCAGCCTGACCCTTACCCTGGAGCAGCTGAAGGAGTCAGTGGGAGATTAGCAGGAATGAGAAGCTGCAAACAGAATGAGCTCCTTGGGAACAAAACTGAGAATTGCTGTGAGAGGCGCTGTGAGTGGCCAAAGGGAGAAGTCCAGTCCAGCCCAGTCTGGAGAGGGATAAATTCTGTGTTTCTGTTTTATGTCCTGCCTGTGCAAGCCAGGGGCCTTGCCTGCTCATTCCTGCACTGTTCCCCAGTGGCTCTGTCTGGACTGCTGCCTACTTTGGCTCTGTAAGCACCGTGGTGGGAGCTCAGCACATGAATATTCTCAGAGGGGTTTCGGCAGCGTTAGCTCCCGTTACTTTTCCATTGCACAGCTCACCTGCAGGCTCCTTAGCAGAAGCTCCTGAGCTGGTGGCCTGCCTGGTCCAGACACCCCCAAATCCTGCTTTTAGTGTTGCTACTGGGTGCAAACCTCCATGTCCTGGAGTAGGGGCTGGTATG
Source organism: Nicator chloris (assembly GCA_013400495.1). Lineage (NCBI taxonomy): Eukaryota > Metazoa > Chordata > Aves > Passeriformes > Pycnonotidae > Nicator > Nicator chloris. The sequence goes on along the minus strand of WAAE01012598.1, from coordinate 117,715 downwards.
AGAGCTGTGCTGCTGAGGGAGCCCTTCAGAGGGGTTTGAGAGGCGTGGGAGAGCCTGTGAGTGTGCACCAAGGGTTTGTTTTTTGTGCTGTGGCTACTGAGCACGGCCAGGATCAGTGTGGAGCTAGAAGAGAACTCACCTGGCACTGGCAAGTGGAGGGTGAGAGGAAGCAGGGAATTGGCATCTGAGGAGACAGGGAATTGGTATCTGCTTTTGCAGCCAGAGATGTCTGATGACAAACCTGTCAGTCTGGGGTTTGTCTGTGTGTTTGGGTGGCACATAGCATTATGGGAGGCTAGCAAGGGCAATGACACGAGGAGAGGGAGGTATGGGGTCTTTCCCTGCTGGTTGCACAGCTCAGTGGATCAGAGGAGGGCTGCACTGTGTCTGGAAATTCTCTGTATGCCCATCAGCACCTTCACTGTCAGCGAGTCTGAATCCTGGGCCTCCAACCAGGCTGGTAAACATTTAGGACCCAAGCCAGGGAACCACAACCACAGCAGAAACCTTTCCACCCCATTGCAGGTTTAGGCAATTCAACCCAGAATGTCTCTCCAGGGTTTTTGGGGCGTGGTACCTGCTGGGGACTCATCACCCCTAAAACCTTGCTCATTGTCCTCCCCGTACTTCAGGCTCGTGGTCAAGACCCTGGTGGAGAATACCTCAAGAAGGCAGACAAACTACCTGTGTAAAAACAGGCCTAAATTGATAGTGCATTGATTCCCCTCTGCTGTTAACCCTTGGTGTGCTGTACAGGGAGCAAGCTCTGACCTCGTCCCTCCCTGTGCTGTGGGGTTTTCTGGATGCCCTTGGCCTCCAAAACTGCTCAGGTGGGTGCTGCTGCCTGTGCTGGCCCACGTGAGCTCCTGGGGATGTGTTTTGCTGCTTTCTTGCTGTATCACCATGTTTTAGTAGTCTCCTGTAACAGGTGGCACTGAGTTTTTATTGGGCATTGTGTGGGAGACACTTTTTCCTGGAGGATGTGCAAGCTGGATCAAACCCCAGCAATCTTCCCTGTTGTGTGAAAATGAGGAGCACAGAGGTCTGGGCAGTGTCTTGTGGCTCTTAGAGCTGTTTGTGTACCACATTCCTGTTGAGAGCAGCGTGGTTTTGGGGAAAGAAGGAAAGGGAAGCATCTGAAAATCAAATCCTTCATGTGCTTTGTTCACCTGAAACCCAAAGCAACTTGTGAGTTCACTTTCAATATCTTTCTATTAAAACAGACCTTTTTTTTTTCTCCATAGAAATTGCTCTTAGGTTCTTGATCAGCTTGAACAAGCACAACGCCTTCCCTTGTCAGAGGGGCCCTCTTCAGCCATAAATCTGATGTTGAGAAATTAGATTTCTCTGCTGCTCCCAAGCTGTCAGCAGAAGAGGAAGACAGCAGCCACCCGTGGGGAGAGCTGAGTGTGGCACTGCTGGCATGTGTGTGAGCCAGGCAGGGCTGTCTCAGCTCACCAGAACGGGAGCTTTGCCCTTCCAATCCTTACCTGGTTTGAGGTGAGTGAGCTGAAAGAGCTGCGAGCAGAACCTGGGCACCAGGAGCTGTTTGACTCCTGCTGCAGTCAAGACAAATGGGAGACTCCTCCAGCTCGTGTTACCCAAGTTTTGGAGGTGAAAACAGTGTTTTCATCTTTCAAAAGCCACAGCAAAGATGGGGTGGTGTCTGATGTGTGCATGGTGGTGGTGAAGTGTCCCAGCCACCTGCTGGCCCTTCAGGCTGGGGCCAGAACTGTTTTAAAACTACTGAGGGAGGACCCACAGCATCCACTGGTCACTGTGGCACCAAGATACCACGGAACAGGTCCTCAACTCCAGAGACTGCTCAGAAGAACAAGTTAAAAAATATAAATACATTCATACAGAGCTCTTTGTTGTGCTTTTGATGGCCTTTACTGTTCGTGTTTTCGGGATTTTCTCCGCAGACATAAAATTCAGAAGAGCATTTAAAAAAAAAAAATTAAAAAAAAAGAATTAAAGCAGAGATTTTCTTGGAATCACATGTTTCCAGACACAGGGGACCTGAGAGTAAAGCTCCAGATATAATCCTGAGATTTGGCAGTGCTCTTTGTAGCATATTAAGTGATGGTCTACAGCACTCGTTAATTGCTGCAGGCTGAAAACCGATCCTGGCTCCTGACAGAGGTCTTCTGCTCATTCTCAGTGCAGGACTTTCTCCAGCTCTTCTGGGGGAGTGGTGAATATCACTTTCTAAAGGGCACAGGTACAAAATTACAGACTGATATGTACAGCTTGAACAGTGTTTTTAACTGTTTTATTCAAAACAAAATTTGAGCATTGGCAACTAAAATGATCTACTGCCAAGTTCCTGAATAACCATGCAGGTTTTTTTGTCTTTATAAGCCTCAAAAATCTGTTGAAGACCAGCAGAAGAGAGCGTGGGCTGGTGGTTAAAACAAGGCAGTCTGTGATCTGGACCTGATGGACACATGCAGAATCAATCCACGTTTCTCCTCCCAGTCCTCTGTGAACTGGTCTTTGTGCAGGTTCCAGGACAGGCAGTGTCACCTGCCAGGTACAGCACCACTCTGAAAATAATTCTCTTTTTAACGCTCATTAATCTTGGACTATTTATGGAGCCTAGAACAGGCACTCCTCTGAGCTGTCTGCTTAGGCACAAGAGCTTTTGGGGCAGCAGCTCCTGTCCCAGGTCTGGCACGGGGGAATCCTGCTGCAAGTCAGGGCAAGGTTTGGAATTGGGGTGGGCTCCCTCCTCTCCCTTAGGATGGATTTATGGCAGCTGAACACGTTGTCCTTGGCCACAGTGGAGGTTCCACTTGTCCCATGGCTCCCTGCAGATGTAGGAGGGGCAGGACTGCCTGGATGAGCAAAGAGATTTGCTGCAGAACTCTCAAACACAATTCTTAGGACACAGGGGAGTGAAGCTGCCCTTTGTGCTGCTCCACACAGCCAGCTTACAGCCAAATCCCCATCATTTTTACAAGCATCCTCCACCTGCTCCTGGGCCTGACTCTGCCATTGCCAAGGCTCTGCTGTGGCTGTCTGTCACTGGCTGGAGATGTTGCCTTTTGCTTTTTGGCACCTTGCAGGGAGAGCAGGGATCTTCCAGGGCTGATACCCTGGGGCAGTCAACATCTCCTGTCCCGTGGAGCTTCTCACACTGGAAAATCAACAGCAATTCGCTGCAGAGGGGGGAACTGGGGTAAAAAGGTGATTTATCTCAGGTGGGGATGCCTGTTCTCCTGTCCCCCTGTTCTCCTGTCCCCTGTTCTCCTGTCCCCTGTCCCTGCCCTTGCTCTGGGTGCATCCCCAGCTCTGTGGGGCTTTGTCTCCGTGGGCTGACACGTTCCAGCAAGCTGCCACACAAACACAAACATCAAAGGGCTGGCATGTGTGTGTCTTTCTGAAGCAGCTTTCTAGGTTTTACTGGGCCATAAAATACAGCGACGAGGGTATAAAAACAAAGCTGTGATGGACTTAGCAGAGAGCCAAAGCGAGGGAGGGGAGAAATGATGAAAATGAGAAAAAGGGTTATGAGCGAGGAATGATGTATCAGCTCCGTGTCAGGAGGAACAGATTTTGGAATAACTGTGAAGAGCATAAAACTGGTTTAGTCATTAAGGGGGGGGGGGAAATGCAGAAAAAGAAAGAAAAAAGAAAAGGAGAGGAAAAAAGCCGAATAAAAATGAGTAAAGGAGGGAACTTCAAAGCATAAATTTCTCGACTGCGTGACACTGATGCTTTGAACAGTTGTTCTGTGTGAGATAGCAGCAGTGATTTTAATGAACTTTAAAGAGCAGCATAAATAGGAGCAAACAAAGAAAGACGATCGCATTAGCTCAGAGCGAGGCACCGAGCTAATTGACTGAACAGGATTTAAATGGCAGGTTATTATTTTTTTATTTATGTGGATAAACCTATTTTTCTATTTGGGCTTAAGAAAATGGAATAAAATAAACCCGAGCATCTCAATTTGGGTTTTCAAGGGAATCAAATGCTTGCTTGATTTCCGTGAAGAACGTGAGCTGACAAGCCAAAGGGCAGAGGAATGGTGCAGCAGAGAAAGCAGGAGCCTTTTGCTGGCCTGCAAGGGGGCTGGCTGCGTAGAAGAATTCATTTCAGTTTGATGCACAGACTCTCTCTGATGTTTCAAATGGATTTCACAGTGCGGCTGCATGGGGACTCAGAGGATCAGCACCATCAGAAATGGGGTGAAAACAGGTCACCTTGTTCCCAGAGTGGGTCACCTCGTTCTCAAACTGGCCTGCAGATTTTCTTAGGCTTTGGATTTTCAGCTCAGAGCATTTGTTTGCACTCGAGCTGCTTCTGGCTTTCACGTGAGCTGTGGGCTCCACATCCTCACTGCAAAAGTGCAGAAGCAGCTGCTGGGGGAGATGAAGCTGCTCCACGTCTGGCAGCCCCTCCTGGGCTTGGATGGTGTGGGGTGTCACTGGTGGCTGCCTTCCTGGGCTTATATACTCAATTAAAGGTTTTTTTATTGATGAACCATACCTCACTAATGCTTTACTGATGGTTAAAGAACAATTAGAGCGTTCCCCACCCAAATCTGGTAAGAGTGAGCAAAGAACTCAGTGAAGAAAACCCTGTGTGAAGTAAATTAGAAAGTCAGCCAATGTCTGAAAGCTGGAAAACTGTCCACCAGACCCACTTATGGCTCTGACATTTCTAGTCAAACCTCTCTCACCTCTTGTACATGTGGTGGACTCGGAATCACTGCTGTGGAGACAGAAAAAAGGGAGCCAGCCAGGAATATTTGCAGTGTCAGAAGCATTCTGGGCTGTATAGTAAATGGGATGTCTTGTTAGACAAATTTGTGGTCCTTCAAGAACTGCTAAGGAAATGAATTAAAAATTACAACCTCTAATTGGGTACATGACTGGAAAGCCAATGTCCTGTGTACTTGAGGTGCAGAGGAGTACAAATTCAGATTGCAGTCTCTGCTTTTTAATTCCCATTGTGACTTGCCCTGCAAAGACTTCCACGTTTTGACCCACTTCAGGCATTAATGAGCTCACCAGCTCCTCCCAAGGCCCATCATCCCTCTGCTGCTTGTGAAACAGGTTTCCTTTGCCCTGGGAAAGAAGTCCCCACCCCACAGCCCCTGCTCTCACTGTCACCTTTTGCCTTTTTGTGTGCCATTTCTCCTTGGAAGAGGCTGTGCAGTGATTTCTGTGCTGACCACACAGAATGTCCTTGAATATTTTGCCAAAGTCCAGCAGCTGAAGGGGGAAATCATGTCCCTGATTTGTTAACCACAGTTCTGGGCGTGGGTCAGAACGGTAGAGCCTGGAGAAAATCCAGCCCTTCTCCATCAGCTTTTCCAGCTGTCACCCCCCATCATCATTTTCCTTCTTTGATTAAAGAGCAACGTGGATTCAGAAACCCCCAACAAAAGGCAGCCTTTGGTGGAAATGTCATTAATCTGGACCTGACTCCATATTTGTTTTAAATGAAAATCCTGGAGGAGCCCATGTGCTTTTCATATTCATTCTTCCTCACCACAAAAGGGACTGGCCCAAGGTGGACGTTTCTGAGCTGCTCAGATGGTGAGGTATTAGAGTAATTACAATTATCAGCGCTGAGATTAAGGGATTTGGGCTGAGAAAAGAGGGAATTGAGGAATGAAGAAGCAGAAGGAAGGTAGAGGAAGAAAGGAAAAACACTTCAGTGCCTTCCAGTCCATCAGCTCCTCTGGATGCTTTATTTTTAGTGACCATAGTCTCAGATACCAGGAGAAGTCCTTGTGTGAGCAGGGTTGGAGGGAACAAGCCATCTCAGAGCAGAAAGGAGGCCCCCCAGTTGTGCCAGCTTCTGGAATCCAGCCTGACTGGAATGCTTGCTTGAGGTTTGCCAAACGTTCAGGGAATAGAAGGGCTCTTGCAGTTCTGTTTGTAGAAGCTTTAATGGGTCAGGCTGTTCTTTTTGGCTTTGCTGAGCCGCGTTGCTGAGCCAGGAGTTCCGACTTGGTTAGTGCCAAACTCCTGCTACACCCAGTGGGGCTGACTTTTGGGAAGTGCCTGGCCTTGCCTGGCCTTGAGGCTGCTGATCTCCCTCTGAGGGGTTCGGGTGGGTCGTGCAGAACAGGGATATCAGAGCTCCCATTCAGGGATATCAGAGCTCCTGGTCCTGCCCGTGCTGTGCTTCTGCTGCTGAGCCTGGAAGCTCCACACTTCATGTCCTTGATGCCTGGAGAGGCTGCCTAGGACAGAGGCTAGGCAGAGTTAATGGAATAAAGTGGGGATTTATTAAAAAGGCCTTTAAAGGACACACCTTGGGCAGTACAGGAGCCTGGCCAGGCTACACCCAAGATGGACAGTGGGTCACGAGTTTTCACACTTTTATAAGTTTTGGTCCATTTCCACATTGGGTTAAGTGTCCAGTGACACTTCAGGTGATGCAGTCCCATCCTCCCAGGTTGCTCTCCTCAGTTCCCTGCTGTTTGCACTTTCTGGGCCTGAAGCTGCAGCAGTGTCCTTGGTTCTGGGGCTTTCTGGAAAAGGATTGCTTTAGTTAGTAACTAACTACACTGTGAGGAGAACTTGTTAACACTTCCTATGAAGTTCAGAGTTATACACCAAGGCAGTGCAGCATCTGGAAATTATGAAGCTAAAACTTAAGGCATCATCCTCATTCAATGGAAACTCTGTCCTGGGTTTTCTCATTAGCATGAACAAGGAGGGTTCATTTGGTGCAGGTTTCACAAGGATCATTCCTCCATGTGTCAGCTGATGTGCAGCACTGACTTCTCTTTTACCTGATCTTGGTGCCTGGCTCACAAATACTTCAGTGTTAGCAGGATACAAAGGGTTTTTTTAAGCTCTGCTGAGGGATGGTGAGTTCAGATAAAATGAGTCCAACAAGAGACCCTGTGGGCCTGCTATTTCTGGGTCTGAGAGATTTTAGCCTGTTAGCAGTTGCTAACTTTCTCCCAAGGAAAAATTCCTCAAGAAAGCTTCTTCTCAAAATGATATTAACAACCAACTCTCCTTTCTCAAAACAATCTTTCTCCAGGTGGGGTTTTGCTTTTCTAGTTCTCAAAACATTTGAGCTGTTTCTCTGGTTTAACCAATGGGATCAGAGAGGTGTCGTTCCTATTCACCAACCATGTTAAGTCTGTATCAGAACACCTTATAAAAGGTAATAAGAATTAGACAAAAAAGCCTTTTTTCTATGCTCTATGCCTTCTAAAATATTTAGAGCCTCTCATCCTTTTTTTTTGTGTCCTACAAGGACAGGACCCCACCCATCATCCTCAGCCTGGGCTGAACGTGCCCCAAAGTTGAGGTTTCTGCAAGTGTAGGTTTTCCTGAGGTCATGCAAACCCTGACTCTACAAAAGCTTGTGGATTGCCTGTACTTTTTGAAGGACATCCCCAACAAAAGGCCTGGTCCAAACTGGAACAGGCAGGGAGGAATTTTTAAGGAAAAATTTGCTTGAACTGTTTAACTTAGCCAAAAGTTGTTTTTGTTTCTATCCTCGTCCAAGAGAGAGGCAGGTCATTTTAGATATAAATTAAAGGGAAAATATTGCTGAAGGCAGATTGTTCACCTGTAAAATCTCATCTCAAATCATTAAAGTTTGGCAAAGCTGTGTAAACAACTGAGGCTAAGAAACATTCAGCGGCTTTAAAACTCGATACTGTACTGCAGATATTCACAGGCAATTACATCACATCAACATAAAAAGTTTTAACTAATATTAAGAAAATTTATGATTAGAACAGGGCAGAATTTAAGTTAGTGCCTTGTGTAAATGTAGATATGATTGCCTTTCGTTTCATGGTTACCCACTATCTTTTTTTTTTTGCAAATACCTTATCAGAATCTTGTCAAGCATTAAGTGGTAAGAGGGGAACAGCCTGAATAAAGGATGTGCTATCAGATGTTTATGCTGCCCCAGAGAAACAGTCCACAGTTCACTGTCAGTAGTATCTTGGGGCTCCTTCTCAGGAATGTAATAAGCCAGATATATGCTAAAATTCAGGATGTATTTGTTTTGGACCCCGGAGATGTGGAGCTCTGTGATTCACTGCAGAAGCAAAGCTGTCCCAAAACCGACCTGGAGAAACTTATTGCACATTTTGGTGAAATCCTGGAAGTTCAGAATAGCAGAGGTGAGAGGCAGCTTTCATCTGCTGAACCGTCTGTGCTTTTTCTAAAAACATCCAAACTGTGTAATTAATGTTGGGCCTAATGAATTTTGAAAACCTTAATCGTTTCTTGTTCTTTTTTGCAATCATTTTGCCCCACAGAAAATGGGTCTGCTCAACTGGCCAAAACAAACCAATTCTGTTCTACTCCAACACCAAGAACACAATAATGAAGAGAACAGAAGTCAGATTTTCTTCAGTGAATTACTGAGAGGCAAATTTAAGGCTGTGTTACAAATAATACCTCATAATTGCAATGGAAATGATGAGCACCCATAATCATGCCTCACAGCTATGTTTGCTAATAAGAAGGCACAGCAGACGAGTATTGTGATCCCTTTTGCATCATTTTTAGTGTCACCTCCAGTTTTCAGACCAGCTGGAGCAGGAGCAAACAACCTTCGCTGCTTCCAATAAAAATAGACTGCACTGACTAAACCTTTGACCCCGTTTTGCTTTACTAGATTATCTTTAAGGTCCCTTCCAACCCCAATATTTTGTGATTCTGTGGTGGTGGCAACAGCAAGCATGGGTTTGTTGGCATCTTTTGGATGCTGCTGCATCTCTTCCTCCCTCAGCTCACAAAGATAAGGTAATGATGCCTTAAGTTTTAGCTTTCATATTTTCCAGATTCTGCACTGCATTGGTATGTAACTCTGAACTTCATACAAAGTGTTAGTAAGTTTTCTTCACAGTGTAGTTAGACAAAACAATCCTTTTGCAGCCCCAGAACCAAGGACACCGCTGCAGCTTCAGGCCCAGAAAGTGCAAACAGCAGGGAATGGAGGAGAGAAACCTGGGAGGGTGGGACTGCATCACCTGAAGTGTCACTGGACACTTAACCCCAATGTGGAAATGGACCAAAGCTTATAAAAGTGTGAAAACTCGTGACCCCTGGTCCATCTTGGGTGTAGCCACAGCCAGGCTCCTGTACTGCCCAAGGTGTGTCCTGTGCAGGCCTTTTAATAAATACCTATTTTATTCCTTTAACTCTGTCTGGCTCTGTCCTAGGCAGCCTCTCCAGGCATCAGTTTGTTGAAGCTGGAAGCTTCCCAGCCAAACTCCTGCTCTGGTGTGAGCTCTGCCTCGCGTCCTCGGAGCACTTTTAGTGCCATTCCTGGAACTGTGGAGTCTGGGGAAAAGCATCTGAGGGTTGCACAGCACCAGCCTGCTGGCAGGGAGGTAATGCAGGGAAAGCATTTGACCTCCTTCTGGCTCCTGTGGCTGGCAGGGCTCTGATCTCATTTGCAGCAAGGCAAATCCAGAGTAGCTATGCTAAGCACATTAAATTTAGTGGAGTTACTCCCAGTTTATAGTTCTGTGTCGGAGTCCAGGGCACTCCTCTGACTGCCCTGGAGGGTCTGAGGTCCTGGCAGGGGTCAGGGACCCCCCTGCACAGAGCCCAGACAGACACTGTCCTGGATCTCAGGCCATGGGAGAGCTTTCAGCTTGTGAAATGAATGACAAGTCACGAGAATGTAACAAAAATAATAGTTAGTAATAGCAGTTAAGTGATCACAGGGTGTAAATGTAGAATATTGGGGTTTTTAGAAAGGGGTCAGAAGAAAAACATGGAGGACCTGGGTGTGGTCCTTGTCCTTTCTGTCCTTCTCCTTGTCACCCATTTTTCTGCTGTGGTGGCTCACAGGGGTTGGTGTAGGACAGAGGTGACCTGTCTGACATTAGCAGTAGGTATTGGTGATTAATGGTCAATAAAGGATATATAAAACATGGTATAAGAGGTTTTGCCCCCCTGTCGTGGGCGGGAGTCGCCTCCTGCCCTCACTGCAACAAGACCTTGGCAGGGCACAGAGAGAATTTGTAGATAAGAAATAATAAACAACCCAAAGAAAACCTGAAACGGCGACTTTTGACTCTTCTTCTGCTTCAGCACGGGGCATTCAGGGAAAAAAGACTCTGATTTGACACCTCTTGGGGATCACAAACCCGAGAGTTCTGCACCTGGTACATGGGAGATGTCACCAGCAGCCTGTCCGTGATGGAGAGGAAGGGGGCCATGAAGGCAACTTGCAAATAAAAAGGATGAAAACAGTTCCCAACAACAGGACTTTTGCAGGGATGGGAAATTTATTGGGAGTTGCAGCAGGCTCAGCTTTATTTAAAACCAGCTCACACCTTTGGTGCTGGAAATTTGGAATTAGGAATATACAGGCACTGAGTTTTTAAAACATTTCAAAGGCTACCTGGGGCCTGCCTGGAAGAAATGGTTCCTCAGAGCAGTTTAGAAAAAGTTAAAGTATGGGGAAAGCTGAGCTTTTACCTTCTCATCTTCACTTTTTTATCTAAGAAGGAAGGGAAGATGGGGAAGACTCAAAATAACCCCAAAATAAAACAGAAAAGAAGAATGAAAACTTAAACAATTTTTCTTGATTAGTTGGAGGAATCAAATAGTAACAGCTGCCACATTAAAAAATTTCATCTCTGCATGTGTAAAACAGCAGTGAAAGATCCACCACTCATTTCAGTTGGGGGTCACTCCCAACCTCCAAACCCAATATTACCAACCAGCCTTAATATTGGGGTGTCATTTTGTTTTTTTCCAAATTTACATAGAAAATTCAAAATGTCTGGAAACTGAAGACTCTGTGTGCAGCTTTTCCAGCCTGAGTCCCAAGAATTCCAGAGAACCTGTGCTTTCCTGACAGCAGATGCAGTGAGAAACCTGAATAATGTGGTTGAGGAGCCTGGCCCAGGTGCTGGATGCCCCTCAGACATGGGAAAAGAAACTTCCTTTTAATTTGGGGTGGGGAATGCTGCTGGGAAAGGAAATGTGGAGGGTAAAGTTTCAGTCACTGGAAGGATCTTCTCTCCTTCATCAAGGCCAGACTCTCCTGCCCGCATGCAGACACCCCCAGGAGAATGAAGGGCTGTGGAATCTGAGCAGCCCTCCATGTGGTTCCTCTCCTCATCAGGTACCTGTCTGAAGCAAAAAGAAAGCCCTGAAGGTGTCTATTTTTCTCTGTTTCACGTTTCCTTTTCCTTTCCAAGCTGTGCCTGTGGTCAGTCAGGCTGTGAGCTGATTTTCCCCTGCACACCTGGCACCACGAGGTTTGATTGTGGAGCAGGCAGGGTCCTCCCTGCCCTCTGCACTCTGCTTGTGTCTCATTCCACAGGTGCCTAAAGCCTCTGGCTTGTCCTTGTCAGACTTAATTTGGACCAAAACGCCAAGGATTGCATCTCTCTTACAGGACTGGGTTGTCAAATAGTTTTAAATCACAAACCAATTCATCACTTCTCATTCTCGGAAAATCCTCGCTGAGCGTCGGAGCTCGGTGAGCCTGGGGAATGCACCTGGGATTTTCACACACGTGCTGTTCCTTTCTACACAGGAGGAAACCCAGAGCTGGTGAAAATCTGAGGCTATGAGGAATTTCTGGAGCTCTTTCTGCATCTCCTCGTCGATCCCAGGCAAGAGGAATCCAGCTGAAGCTGATGCAGGTGTTGAGGGAGAAAAGGGGTGCTGTTGTAGGACACGAAAAAAGGATGAGAGGCTCCAAATATTCCAGAAGGCAAAGAGCACAGAAAAAAGGCTTTCTTGTCTAATTCTTACTACTTTTTATAAGGTGTTCTGATACAGACTGAACATGGTTGGTGAACAGGAACGACACCTCTCTCCAATCCCGTTGGTTAAACCAGAGAAACAGCTCAAATGTTTTGAGAACTAGAAAAGCAAAACACCACCTGGAGAAAGATTGTTTGGAGAAAGGAGAGTTGTTTGCTAACATTGTTTTGAGAAGAAGCTTTCTTGAGAATTTTTTCCTTGGGAGAACGTTAGCAGGCTGAAATCCCTCAGACCCAGAAATATCAGGCCCACAGGGGTGAGACTGAAAATATTTCCTAAGTGCAAAGGTAGGAGCAGGTCATGCTGAGCAGCAGGATTCCTGCATCCCGGGGGATGTGCTGCTGTGTGCTGATGGAGCACAGCTCAGCGTCAGCAGCAGTGGGAGAAGGAGGCAAACATTAGCTTGCAATAATCAAGTGTATGAAAATCAGTAGGCGTTTGCTGTACAAGCCTTGTTTGACTGAATTTCCTCCCCAAGTGAATTTGACAAGCCTGGAACGACGGTGTTACACACAAGAGCTTCTGTTTGCTCCCTGTGCAGCTCTTTGCAGCAGCTGCCAAAGACCCAGCGAGCTCTGGGCAGGGGGAAATTTCTTCCATGTGCTGCTTTGTCAGGTCTTGCACCACAGAACGTGTCAGAGACTGGGAACTGCTCCTCTGCAAGAGGGTTTGGTGGCTCCTGTGCTCAGTGGGCTTTTACTGTCACTCTCAGAAATGAGGTGTGGCTGGGCTGAGCAGTCCCTCGTGGCTTTTTACCAGGTTGGTGTAATACCCTTGCCCTAATTCATTGATACAGTCACATTTCAATAAAATAAAATAAAATAAAAAAGAATAAAATAAAATAAAATAAAATAAAATAAAATAAAATAAAATAAAATAAAATAAAATCAAATAAAATAAAATTAAATAAAATAAAATAAAATAAAATAAAATAAAATAAAATAAAATAAAATAAAATAAAATAAAATAACCAAACCAGAATAAATGGCAATTTACAAGCAGCCTTTCAATGGTGAGGCTGAGGCAGGGGCTCTGGAGCAGCCCTCCAAACCTCAGTGTGCTCTTCAGAGAGGAGAGAGGATTCTTCAGCAGAAAATGATGTTTATTTCTGCCTTGGCTCCAGGATTGCTGACCTGACCTCCTTAACATTTACCTGATGGTGATGAGCAGGAAACAACTCCACTGGTCAGACCAGAAACGCTCCAGGCTGCTTTAAAGCATCTCTGATCCTGACAACTGCATTTATCACAAGATGCTTTAATGCAAAGTGTGTTAGGAACAAAGCAGCCCGAGGTCTTGCCTCCTCTCTGCCAGGAGGTCCCACAGAGTTGATTTCAGGACATGGTCCAAGCAGTTCTCTCAAGGACATTGTGAGCTCTGTCCTGCCTGTGCCTGGCCCAAATCCAAAAGCACAGGCAGCACTGAAGGTGTGAGTGGCAGCGACCATGTGAATTATTTTTCCTTTTCTGTGCAACCTGTGGCTTAATTGGGGCTGGACAAAGCTCCAGAGCCCCTCAAGGGGTGCTGAGGCATTGTTAGGAAGGGCTCCCAAGCTGGCTGCCAGCTTGCTGAAGAGGCTGAGCTTCAGCTGATACCCAATTAGCTGATTATCCCAAAGGGAATTGAAAATGAAGGTTATCTTTCAACTTGTGATGAGCTTCCAAATAAATATTCAACACGCATTTAATAAGACAGATTTATGCATTATTTAAGTATCAATTGATGGGTAGAAGAAGAAAGACTACACTACTGATGCTGAGGTTTGAAAGGCAAGAGCAGAAATCTGGTGAATGAGGTCTTGAAGGAGATTTGCATCTCTTGTTTTATTGGAATATTATTTACACAGTAATCATGAAAAGAATTTTAGTAAGAATTAATTTCTGCATTTTGGTTGGTTGGGATTTTTTTTGTTTTTAAAACACTCATAAAAAGGGCAGGAGATTAGAGAACAGGGCATGTCCAAGGTGCTCCAGCCTCCACCTCAGGGCAAGATCAGCTCTCCTGGGGCCAGAGTGTAACTTGTCCCTTGGAGTTTTGTGCCTGGATCAGAGAGAGGGACTGGTTCACGTCATGGTTCATGTCTGTGGTTAAATCTTTTCCCTTGAGCTCGGAGTGTTTGATTCTCCTCCTGCTTCTGGTGTATTTCAGTGCTGCCTTGGGAAGGCTGAGCTGGAACAGAGACTGCACAGAGCAAGGAGAATAAAGTAGATATTTATTGAAAGGCCTTTAAGGACACACCTTGGGCAGGACAAGAGCCTGGCCAGGGCTGCACCCAAGGTGGACACAAAATGGTCACAAAATGGACCCAAAATGGTCACAAAATGGACAAATGGTCACGAGGTCTCACACTTTGATAAGTGTTGGTCCATTTGCATATTGGGGTTTAATTGTCCAATTACAGCTGCAGGTGATGCAGTCCCATCCTTCTTGTTTTCTCCCTTCAGCCCACCCTTGTTTGTGCTTTTGGTATGAAAACTTGTCCCAGCTGTCCTTGGTGTGCAGCAGGAGAAGGATTTGTTTTGTGTCCCTGCTGTGTGCAGAGCTGAGTGACCCTGAGTGTGAGCCCAGAGCTGAGTGACCCTGAGTGTGAGCTCAGAGCTGAGTGACCCTGAGTGTGAGCCCAGAGCTGAGTGACCCTGAGTGTGAGCTCAGAGCTGAGTGACCCTGAGTGTGAGCCCAGAGCTGAGTGACCCTGAGTGTGAGCCCAGAGCTGAGTGACCCTGAGTGTGAGCTCAGAGCTGCACCCTGGGCAGCACAGAGCCTGAAAAACATGAAAGATAAAACTTCAGGCATCCTCAGGATGGATGTTGCTGGGGCAGATCTCCTCTCTGAGGAGTGAAACTGCTGCTGCAGCAGCACCCAGCTCCTCCAAAGGGGGATTTTTGGTGTTGTGGTTGGAAGTCTGGGCTGCTGCCTCATTCAGACTGTTGGTGGATTGGTCATGCAGGTTACAGAGCCACACTGTGCCCTGTTCACACGGAGGACTCATGTCTGCCTGGGGGCTTCAAGGGCTTGTCCCTGCATCAGGGATGTCTGACATACCTGCCAGCAAGGCCCATTCCTGACCTGGACTCTTCCTCCCCTGTTACTTTTGCTCCTCCAAGAACATGACCCGAAATCTGGATGGTTTGTTTGGACTTGGTCTGATCCCTGCTGAAACCCAGACCTGGGCTGATGTCCCGTGGTTCCAGCACCACGGAATGTCTGTGCAGCTCTTCTCCTGTGGGATAACCAAGAGGGCAATGAGCCCCACAGCCCCGGGAGATGCCACTTGGTTAATGAAATAAATGAACCAGTGACCTCTGAGCCAGGGGTGAGAACAAGAAGGAGAGGAGGAAGGTGGGTTTTCTTCAAGCAGCGTTTTTGCCTCTTCAGTGCTTTGTTGTTTGGCTGCCCAGTGGGACTCAGCTCCTCAGGGCAGTGCAGGGAAGGCTCTGTTTTCCCTAACACCCCGTGGTATTCCAAATATTATTTCCAAATATTGTTTTATGCACCTCTTTATTTTTCTTTTTTTTTTTTTTTAAAGAAAAGGGGCTAAAACAAAAGGTACTGAAAATAAAAACAGGAGGTCTGTCGTGATTTGTGGGGCCTTCTTTTTCAGCTCTCTCTTTTAAGTAATTTATTAATCTGGTTGGGATTGTTTGTCTTTGCTCCTACAAAATGTTTTTCCCTCCAAAGGAAAAACTGTCAATGTATTATTAAAGGGAGGTCAGATCCCAGTGACCTCTTCCTTGTCGGCTCAGTGTTTGTAGAGAAAACATAAAGAGCGGGTTTTGTTAAAGGATGCTGTTGAGAAATAAGAACTTGAGTTCAATTTGCCTTTTCCCTTCGATTTTCTACTTTTCCCTCCCTCTTTCACTCAGTGCAACATGACCTATTTTCTGTATGTATGCATTTTCCCAGTCTCATTTATCTGGCACTGAGTATTTGCATTTTCATTACTTTTAAGAAAGATTGCATCTCCATTTTAATTGGAAAAATCACCTGTTTTATTTGAAATATAAATAATTGTCAAATGTTTTCACTGATGGTTATGGAGATTTGTTTTAAAGCTTTTATTTTGCATCTGATATTTTGATGCTTCCTTTAATTTGGTGCACGCAACCATATTTCTTAATATCTTTAAATGATCTCAAGCATTTCAAAAAGGTAGGTTTTTTAAAACAGCTCAGAACTAGAACTCTGAATAATTGATTTCCACTTTTAGTCGTTAAACTAAAAAATGTTTCTTAATTTCTTTCTGATAGCACTAAGAGGAAGATTATTCAGCAGAACAAATAGGAGACCCTAAACGTTCAGTTTGATTCATTTTGCTTCAGCTGCATGCTCTGAAACCATTTAAACCCCTCCTTAAAAATTAAATGCTGATGATGTTTCTGAAACAATTGTACAGGAAGGAAAAACTGAAACATTTCAAAATATCTTCAAGATGCTTAGCAGGAACACTTTTTCTTTTCTCAAATATGACCATTTTTCCTCCCTTAAAGAAGCTTTGGTCTCTTCCTTACCACGTAGTAGTTACTATGAGGTGGTTCCCATTCCTAGCTCCTGTAGGTTCCCTAAAATAACATCAAAGAAAAGGGTGTCTCTGGAAGGTGATTCAGCCCCTTTGCCTTTCTCTAATAACCACAGGGATTAAATAACATTATTTACTCAATAATGTAACCTAAATGACATTATTTCGTATATTTAAGGGAAAGGACAAACCTGGATGTGCTCTGTTAGGCTCAGCTTATGTAGTGCAGTGTTTAAAGAGACTCACTTGCACATTTAGGGTGGAAATGCCATAGAGCAGAGGCACCAGGGAACAGTGGAGCTGGTAAGGGAAAGGCACTAACATCAGGAGCAATATGTAGATTAGTCAATATTAACAACCACATTCATTTAGGTGAAGTTGATGAGCCAGCACAGGAGGTTCCTTCTCAGAGCCAGCATCGTGCAGAGGCCAGGAGAGGTCACACTGTGAAAAATGGTCACACTGCTCAGGGCTGATGATGCTCTTAGGGTGCTGCATGCCTGTATCAATGCCAAAGCTTCCCTGCAGTCTCACAGCCTGACAGGTTCCAGCCTCTTTTGCAGTTTCTGCTGGGTACCCCAAAGCACCATGTTGTGTTTTTTCTGGTGCTGGCAGCTCAGGAGAGGGTGAACTGATTCTCGTAGGAAATGAGGTTCAGGTAGTTTAAGGCATGGTGGAAAATATGTAAACACAATGTGTCGTAGCAAGTTTGCTGCTCGTTTTGGAAGCAGGACTAACAGGGCTTTGATTACCTCTGAGCAGGCTGAGCTGACTCAGTGTAATGTAATTAATGAGGCCACCTTCCATTAGAGGACAGTGGGAAGAGCTATTGGTAATTACTTCACAGGCATCAGAGAAATATTGCTGAACCAGGAGCTCAGGGTGCCCAGATGATGATTCCTCTGCTGCAGGAGCTGCTGCTGTGGCTGAGGCAGCACAGGGTGAGCAGATGGAAATGCTGCTGCCTGCCCAGGGCAGGATGCCCGTGGGCTTTGTTGGCTCAAGGAGCAGATATTTTCTCACACCAACATCACCCCCTTCCAGTGACCACATTTCCTGGGACCTCTGAGGACAACCTGGGCATCTGAGGACAGCCTGGGCTCAAGCCATTGTTCCCGAGTGAGGGTTGTGCTTGGTGGGCAGTTTTGATCTTTGCAGTGACGTGGATGCATTTCAGAGGGTGCTGGGATGTCACACAGGGTGTTGAATACAGAGGTTGATGCTGCTCCCTCTTGCTGCCAAACACTGGGGAAAAGTCGGGCTGTTTCATCAGCTTGCCTCAATTTCCCCATAACTGAACTTACAAGTGGAGTGGCCTGGGAAACCCTCTCTAATATTTGTTCAGAGACACGGGCATACGAGTGCTGGAAACACCTAAAGCCTTATCTAGGCTGACCTGCTGTGGGCAGCAGACTAGAAACTTCTGTCCATTAACCTGAGGTCATTAACTCATTTCTGGCTGAAACATCTTTTCCACTCTCGTCCTGAGGAGACCACGAAGTGGACAACCCACCATCACCCCTTAACAGCTTCTTCTAAAGCCCAGCCCGTGTCTCCAGTTAGAGCAGCAATTATTCCTGCTGCTCCTGCTGTATCTGCTCTGTGGCTGATGCAGTTTGCAGCCTGCACATGTGGAGGTCTGGACTCAGCTGGGAGGTTCCTGTAGGTCAGGAGGGAGCTGGTGTGGGTGAGGGGATAGATGCAGGAAGCTTGAGGGGTGAGGTTGCAGGATCCTGGCCGTGTTCTGAGCAGTAGCCCCTGGTGTTGGGGAAGGTGATATAGGGAAACCTTATAAATATGATTGTTTAGCAGGAGGTTCAGAGAACATTGGGCCAGTGAATGAGATAGAAATGACAGTCACTTTTGATATGGGAAGGGATGCCAGTCCAGGGACAGGATGTTAAGCAATACCAGTGACCAGGCAGAAAAGGAGTCTGCAGGGATAGCAGGAAGAAGGGATTATAGAAATTAGCATAAGGAGGTAGTGTCTTATTTAAATCTAGTAGTTCTCATAGGCTGTATGTAAATTCTATAGGATTTGTGTCTCACACCGGTTGGTCACTGTAAATAGAATATTCAACACAGAATAGGATAAAATAGACTGTAACAGGAAATTCGCCCTCTTGGAACTCTCTTGGAACCACGCCAGCAGCTGGGCTGGCAACTGATGGCAAACTCTGGCACCCACAACCCCTGAGAATAAAGCACGTGTTCCATGAACAACCCTGTCTCCTGAAGTATATCATCTAACCATCGAGAGAACTTCTCTTATACCCTGGTGCTGGGTTTGTTGGTGTCTCACTGAGGGCTCAGTGCTGCTGTCCCAGGGGATTTCAGGGGTGCTGGCAGGGCAGGATGAGGCCCTGGGAATCACTGGAGCTCTGCAGGGGATGGCAGCTCACTTCTTTGGCTGATTCAGCAGGCTCCTGGTGGCTTGCCTTGATCAAACTGGATGAGAAACTGTGGTGTTCCCCCAGGCTTTGCCTGGCCGCAGGGCTTGTCTTTGTTATCACAAGCCTAAATTCACTCACAAAATCATCCAGCTTCTTGTTTATCTGCTTCCTTGGGCTCCATAATTAGAACTGCTGCTGAGACACCACAGCCTGCTTTGGGAGACCACCAGCACAGCCTGTGTGGGGAAACATAAAGACCTCTCCATGCAGGAATGTTCTCTCAGCAGAGTGACTCTGGGAGTCTAGGAAGAGGTTTGCCTTTCTTGGGACTGAACAAACACAGTGAGGCACAGCGTGCTCCACACTCCTGCAGTGCTGCCTGAGCAAAGGGGCAGCAGCCCCATCTTTCACTGGGGAAAAACTGTGGGGGAATATTGTGACAGGGGGCCTGGCAGTTGGAGGTGGCCTCATGAACAGCTTTGGATTGACCATCTCCTTTTTCAGGGTGCGTTTTTTTGGAGCTTGTAGTTTCTAAGGACATTGATTTTAATGTGTTTTCTTTGGCTGGCCATTTGACACCGAGGGAATTGGCTCCGAGAAGGAATGCCATTCCTTGGATTTTCACCTCAGCATGCCTTGACTGGAAGCTCTAGCTGTCAGTGGTACCCAGAGAGAGTTCTGTTGATGAAAACCTTTCCTTGGACCCCTCCCATGCAAGTGCTGAAATAATAAGGCACTTGTTTGGAGAGTTCTCCTCTTCCCCAGGGACAGGTGGCCTTTTGAGTGAAACCACCTCAAACAGCACACACAGCTTGCAGACCCTGAAAGCCTCATGGCCAAGAGGAGACTTCAGAGCTCCCTCACAGAGTGGAGGTTGCCAGACATCCATGAGCTGATGGATAACTGAATGTTCACAACCAGCTGCTCACGAGAGCCTTGGAGGAGCTACGGAGACTGGGATTTCCTTCATGGGATCATTAAAGGCTGGAAAAG
>WAAE01012598.1:72742-98042 GCA_013400495.1 Nicator chloris | reverse complement strand
TGTTGGAGCCCAGGGCTCAGCAGAGACCCCCATGAACACCCCCAGGTACATCTTGGGGGGTTCAGGACCCTTGCTGGGACCCCAGGAGAACAAACACTGTCTTTGGCTTTTGCCCATGGAAAGGACTTTTAACACTCAGGGAAGAGTTGTAGGTTTGATAGAATGTTAGTTTAGTTTATCACAGGGTGTGAAAATGTAGTTTGGGTTTTTAGGATGGAGGCTGGAAAAGGGACAAGGTGGAGGATCTTGGGTGGTGCCTGAGCTGCTTCTTTCTCCTTCATAGACTCCATTTCCTGTTGTGTGGTGGCACAGGGTGATTGGGTGGAATGGTTTGAGGTAGAAATGTCAATTAGAGAAATAAGTAAAGATAATAGGTACAGAATTGTAAATATAACACATTTGGGATTTGGATTGGGTCAAATGGCTCCATGAGGCCTTGGGGGTCACTCCCTGGGGGCCACTCCAGCCGTGTTCTCAAAGAGAAAAGACCTTGTCACTGAGGAGTGCTCAACAAAAAGATAAGAAATAATAAACACCTGAACAAGAAGCTGGAAGGCGCTCTCTGCTCTTTTCTAACTCTGGCACTGATCTCAGAAGCAGAAAAGGCATTCCAAGACTGGAGGATAACTCAGCTGTCGTGGGATGAGCTGAGGTCTGGAGTGAGAGCCAGGCTGGAAGAGCTCAGGCTGTTTGGCTTGCTGAAAAGGAGTTTTGGAGGCAGTGTGGAAGGTAATGGTAGGTAATTCCCTGCACCAGAAGAAGATCCAGTGGATGGATGTTGAAGTTAGGTTGGAAACACAACTGTGGAGCAAAATAGAAATTACCCAGTGGAACAGCTGACCAGGGCAAGAGGGAAATTAATTCTAGCTTGGATGTTTCACCTCAGACCTGGTTATCTTCCTGGAAGGCGTGATCTAGTTCAGCTGTGTATGAGCTGGATAACATTACACACCAATGGGAAAAACAAACTGGGAAATGCTGTCCTGGATCTTTTCACACACTGGGCAGCTTTCCCTCGTGTTACTGAGCTCACCACTGAAAGTTATTTCACCTTTGCAAGGAGCTGCTCTGGGCTCTGCACCTTTTGGTTACTTTAATGGCAATGCAGGGTACTGGGTTTACACTCTTTAAATGAGGAGATCTGGTTATCAGGTCTCATTTTTCCTGGAAAAAAAAATAATATTGGGACAACTGAAATGCTTCATATTGTGCTTGTGTGTTGGGATTATTTGTCTTCTGTGTTCAGCCATTCTTCTTTAAAACGCGATTGGCAAACAAAAATTTCCCTTTGAAAGGAAACAGCGAAAAGCCTGGTTCTGAGAACTGGCAAAATGATGGTTGTCAGGTCTGTGCTGGGTGTCAGCTTCTCTCCCCTCCAGCTGGAGCTGGAGTCTGCTGCTCAATCTCTCAGAGCAGCAGTGATGCTCCCAAGGGCTCTGGTGCCGTGGTTGGTGCTGCAAACTCTTCCAGGCTGTGCAGAAACTCGAGGTGTGTGGGCAGCCTGCGTGGCCATGCAGGTGCCATCACTGCATCCAAGACTTGCATATGGTCATTCCTGGTGGCAGCAAGCTTTGGGTTCACGTGGCAGGACTGCCTGCAGCCCACGTTGCAGCGGTGTGAGGCAGCAGAGCTGCACACAAGAGACCAAAGACTATTTCTGTGCATTGTGCGCTGTTTTACCCCTGAAAGGAAAGGTGGGAAGGGGCATAAATACAGTCAAGCAGCTGTGGCACAATGTTGAGTTTTCTCCCTTTCTCTTTGCTCATCAGCTTTGTACCTGGGGCTCTGTGCCTGATTCTTGGTAGGAGTTGCAGAGCTCTGCTGATGCTGGGCAGCTGCTGTGGCTGTCGTAGCAGTTCTGGGCTGCAGGTCAGCATGAAGGGATTTGGACAGCACAGTTCCATCTGAGGGGCTGTCTTGTTAATTCTGCTTTATTGGATCAACTCCTGGAAGCAGTTTTCCCGAGCTATCACAAGGGTTTGTAATAAATCTTAATGAGGTACCCCTGCTATGATTAATCATTTGTTTCTCTAGCAGGATCATGGCTTATGTTCCCCAGGGAAGAGGAAAGGAACCTCAAACCCTGCAGCAGGGCAGTGTCAGTGGTTACCTAGCTGTTCACTATCCAGCCAGAAAATGCTGCAGCAGTCACCCCAAATCCCCAGGACGTGTCTGCTGTTTGTAAAAGTCAGTGTTTGCTGCCCAAGGCAAACAACAGCTTTTGAATGAGCAGCTTTGTTTTAAACCAGGCTACTCTTCCCTCTCCCTGCCTCTCGTATTATAAAGGATCCAGCAGGGATTTACAACTGAGTCAAGAGAAAAGGTGACAGAGCCAGAGGTAAAGCCCATCTGAGAAAATGCTGCTTTCACTCTGTTGATGTGTTTTTCAGGAATAAATTCCTCACTGAGAGTGGTTGGGCACTGGAATGGTCTGCCCAGGGAGGGTGTGGAGTCACCACCCCTGGACATGTTTAAAAGAAGTCTGGATGTGGCACTCAGGGTTTAGTTGACGAGGAGGTGTCAGGTTAGGTGACTGTTTGGACTTTCCTGTCGCCCTGTCTTTTTAAAGCTTATCTTTGCCTTCTGTGTTTATAATGGAGTCAGAAAATTTCTCATGGTGCTTTTATGTAAACAACCTTGTTTTCCTGTAGATATCAACAATTGTTTTGAAGTCCTCTCTAGGGGAGGAGACACTTGATTGATGTGTGTCTTGACCAATGGGATTGGAGAGGTGGTCTCTTCATCCTCCAATCCTCAGTCATTTCTTGAATAGTATATAAGTGATGTAAAAATAAACTTCGGCCCTTTTTTTTTCTCTGCTCTGAGCAACACGGGTGTGAGTGTCTTTCTTGTGTCCTACAATGACACTTTCCAACCTGGTTCATTCTGTGATTCTGTAATTCTGCACTGAGTGCCTCTCCCCGAGCACTTGTGGCCGTTGGGTGACACTTGGAGGGCACAGGAAAGGCAGCAGCTGTCCTTTGTGGATCACCAAATCTCAGCTCAAGCTGACAACGAGAGCTGAGCAGATTCCCAAAGCTGTGTGACACGCTGAGCCAGTCCTGCACCTTTCCCACCTTCCCCTTCCTCCCCATGTTTCACATTTTGGGTATTTTCTAACACCATTTCTGCTGTCAGCAGTCAGCAGACATCCCAGTGCAGGAAGATTCCCACCAGAGGAGCCATGGGAAGCATGAGGTAAAAAAAAAACTTGGAGAAATCTCTGGGAACTGTGAGAAGTGTTAATTCACTCTTTTGCTAATTTGCTTTTCTCTCAACAGAGATGGCAAAATTCATGGCTGTCAATCACTGTCCTCTGGGATGGAAGACAGATCCTGTCAGAAAGATGTCCATGAGGTCTGGTTGGCCAAGACAGGGTAATTCTTAAATCATTAATGCATGGTCTCCTGATTAAATCACAGACATGGTTTATAACTAATAAAGGTCCTAAAGGAGCAGATCTAAACCCTGTTGAAGTGTACCTAAGTCTTTAATTGACTGCAGTAGACTCTGAATGAAGTCTTCAAGGACCTGTCCATTTGGAACCCTCTAAAAGGGTGGTATAAGGGCTGTGCTGGTAAAATCCAGGTTGGATAGATCCCCAAGGACAAGAGATTCAGCTACAGGGATCTGCATTGCTTAGTTAAATGGATTCAAGACACAAAATTATCTTAATCCAGGCAATTTTATGTAATACTGTAAGGGGGTTAAACCTGTAGGATGGCAAAGATTCATCTCATTAAACCTGGGGACTCAGCTATGGCATCTAAGGTAGAGCATCATTGCCCTCAGCAGTGGAGAGAGAGAGATGAGTGACCAGGGATGAGCTGAGTTTCAGTGATCTCCCTGCTTTGGTAGCTGCTAACTGAGATTCGGGGCTTCTTTTTCTTTTGCATGCAAATGTCCTATCAGGCCTGGGAACCTGGTAGCACCTCATGCTGCTGTTTCAAACCTGTCTCATTTTTGGGGACAAACAAGCTGAAGCAGTTGCAGTAAGACACTGAAAGGAGCAGGCAAATATTGCTGTTTCCTATGGAATATTTCTGTTCCTTGGATGCCAGGGGGGGAGAACTGTAAGGTCAGGCTCAGGAACCTGGTGCAGATAAATGAGACCATGACAGAAGAAGCAAAGCATGTCAGACCTCAGTCAGATCCATGAATTCGTGTGGCAGAGCTGCTGCTGAGGCCAGCAAGTCCCAGCCTGAACTTGCAGCCTCACCACCACGAGTGGCAATCTTCCCATCATCTTTTTGCCCCCACGCTTTCTAATGTGCAGCTGGATCTTTCCCAGTGATCCCATTAAGCATCACTCTTCAGGGAACTACAGGGAAATTATGTTAAGAAGATAATTACAGGGGAGCCTGGATGAAAAGGAAGGTCAAGAACAATTTGAAGAGTCGGGGAATGACTTCAGCCAGCTGAAGAGGTGTCATAAGGTCTCTGTTCCCTCCAAGATGTTTCCTCACTGCCTTGGATGTAACTTCAGCTGCAGTTTTGTATTTGCCCCTCTGTTTTTCACTAACTTCCTGGCACAGAATCCTCTCCTTGCTGTACATGTACCAGGTACTGGCAGAGCTGGAGTTAGCTGAGAGCAGTTGGATCATAGGATTTAGAGACAGATGGGACCTTTTCCATTCTATTTTTTTTCTTCTTTTTTTTTTTTTTATGCTTAGCTCACAACATAACACGTGAGGCAGTCACGTCTTTCATATTCACACAACAAATTGTGCATCTCGTATGAAATAGCTCGTTTCCTTCTCTGAACTCGAGTATGAATTTCCATCTGGAATGTATAATGTGGTTTCCATATGTACAAACAGACACTTGTACCAAAGCAGGGACGGTGTTTTGGGTGATAAGGTGGAAGTGCCTGCCTGGTGAGTGCAGGGGAGCTGCCAGGTGCTTCACAAACCCTGTGGCAGAGCCCGAGCTCAGGGCTGGGGTTTGCAGCACTGCAGGGCCTCTCATTTTCTGCTTAAGGATACAGAATTTAAGACCTCCCATGCTGGAGTGGGCTGTAGTGTCTGAGATCCAGGCTGCCCAGACCTTAGGAACAAGAGATCAAATCTGCTTTTCAGTGTGGAAAATACTTGATTTCTCCTTTTCCAAAGCTCTTGGGTGGGTGCTGAGCTCCTGCTTGTGCAGAGGTGGTGTCTGTGTCCTGGACAGTGGGCTCAGGTCCTTGTTCTCACCATTACCCTCCCTTCATAACCTGAAGCTGTAATTGCACAATTAAACCCCAATATGCAAATGGACCAAATCTTATCAAAGTGTGAGACCTCTTGATCATTTGTCCATTTTGTGACCATTTTGGGTCCACCTTGGGTGTAGTCCTGGCCAGGCTCTTGTCCTGCCCAAGGCGTGTCCTTAAAGACCTTTTAATAAATATCTACTTTACTCTCCAGCTCTGTGCAGTCTCTGCTCCAGCTCAGCCTTCCCAAGGCATCACCTCCAGGGGATGCAGGTGGATCTCTGCTCCCCGTGGGCTGCAGGAGCACAGCTGCCTCACCACGGCCCTCCCCATGAGCTGCAGGGGAATCTCAGCTCCAGTGCCTGGAGCAGCTCCTGCCCCTTCTCCTGCAGTGCCCTGGGTGCCCACAGAGCTCACACGTCCTCCTTCCTCTGCAGGACGGGGCCATCCTGCAGCCAGCTGGGCTTGGCTCACTCAGACACGGTGGAAGCTTCCAGCAGCTTCTCAGAGCAGCCACCTCTGCAGCCCCCAGGCTGCCAAACCCTTTCTAGGCAAGCCCAGCACAGGTAGCTCAGTGAGACAGCATCAGTGCTGAGGCTGGGGAGAGTTTCTGCTGCTCTTGCCTCCAAGCCAGCCAGACAGTCTGGCCCTGCCGCAAGACCAAGGTGCCCCGCCGCTAATTTAACATCTCAGTTTCTGGTTAGTTTCCATTACACATACAACATGTCACAGTTTTCACTTTTTTTCCAGAAACTTATCATAGCCTCAAAGCCTGTTTCTGAAGGGTGACTGGGTTATTTATTGCACAGAGCAGTTTTTCGAGGAAATGGAAATGGCATCTGGCCTCCAAATGGAGACCACCTTCCCCCTCCAGGTCTTTAAGAGAACATGACAGTAATTGAGCAATAATGAAATGTTTCAGGAGGAGTGTTGCAAAGTTCAGAGTGGTATGGGAGGGTTATAAATCTGGGCTGCTTTTGGCTTGAGGAAGAAATCCCGTTATAAACTTATTAGCTGCTGACACCGTGCTTCTCTCACCTTGCCCAAGATGCAAAGCTCACCTCAACGCCGTCCACTTGCACCTGACTCGAGGTGCTGCTGTCCCAGGCACAGCTCTGCCTCCTGGGATCAGTAGCAAGGATCAAGCCCACGCTTTGCTGCTCGTGATGGGCTCTGGCCAAATCTCTGTGTGTTGATCCTACGGGGACAAACTTTCTTCCCATTCCTGCACCAAGAGCCTTGGCCAAACCTTTAGAGGTGCAATCTGTACATCTCCCTTTTGGAGTAATTTGTCTCAACAAAATATTGAAGCCTTGGATTCTGCCTTCTTCAAACTGGCTTGTGGGTACCTAAATGGAGGCTTTTATCTGTCTCCAGGGTTCTTTGTTCATTATTTGTGTTGTTTCTAATCTGTGACTCTCAGAGAAGATTACACTTTTCCTCTCCTCCTTCAAATGATTGGCGGAGTTAGAAATAAGTCTGGAGTTTCAAACTCCAAGCTGGGAATCTTTTAACACTGGAGAGTGTTTCTGACCTGTTAAATTCTGCTCTTAGATTTCAGTAAGTTGCCTCCAGATTTCAGCCTAAAATCGGAAGACTTGTCTTAGGAAATTCTACAGGCTGTTGCTACAAACATTAGTGGAAAATGGGCATTTTCAAGTGGTGCTTGGTCCCTATTTTACCTTCCTCTCTCAGGGTTGGATGAAGCTGTGTGTCTCCACGGTTGGCAGAGGTGTCTGAGTGGTGGGTTTGTGATGGACACCCCACCCCGAGACCGTGAGGACAGACTTCACCTGAACAGAGACAATGATTTACATCACAGACATCCACGTCTGAGATGATTTCAAGGTCTCCATCACCCATGCAGAGATATAAGTACATGAAAAGTGGGATTTACAAGGTAGGAAAGCAGGATTTACATGGTCTGCCTAGCTCAGCTGCAGAGGAGAATGCAAATATTGAACGGAGTTACTGAAAAAGTTATTGCTGATGTGGTGTAGGAGCATTGCCAGCCAAGGTTTGTGTCTTCATTAGGTTTTTTTTACATCTATTGTCATTCTTTGATCTACATGAAGAACAGCTTGTAGTGGACATTGACTAGAGCATTTTGTTAGCATGTAAAATGGCTGATATAAACCTAAATACTTGACTGCTTTGCAATCCATCAAATCCATGGTCCCATCAAGGAAAGAAACCAGGTCTTCTTGAGAATAGAAGGAAAAGAATGTGGTGCATCTCTTCCAAACCTGTACTCAGGCATCCTGCATTCAGGCAAAATAACTCAGAACCATGTAAGGAGTCTAAAAATATCAGTCTGACTGAAATATCTTTTCTTCCCCTGGCATTGTGAATCCTGTGAACTCCTGCTTCTCTAATCAGTGGTTACAAAATACAGCTAAGTGTCTTTTGGAGTGAGTTGTGGAGGGACCACACATTTAATTAATCGTGGTTACATGTGTCTAAATAAATTTCTGCAAAAAGTGACATTTTTAAGGAGATCTCATGATAAAATCGCTCAGGAGGCAAAGTTAGGGTTTCCCAGTTTCACATTTAATTAACTTAGCCTGACTTTTATAGGGCTTTGTGTTATGCATTTTGGTCTTCAGTAAACAAATAGCAGAAAATTAAAGCAGAGCAACTGCCAATGAGCAGTAAATTTAATTGAAAAATAATGAGTTGCCATGGGGTGCTGTAGGGTTCTGCAAAGATAACGTTATTTATCTTGGAAAAGCTCCACTTGCATTTGTCAGGGCATGAGATATATATATATATATATAAGTGGAACAAAAGGAAAAAAATACGACATTAGATAGGAAAGGGCTAAGGCCATATTCCTCATCCTGAATTTGGGGCTGGAGTTTGGCGGAGTGAAAAACTGATTTCCTGCTCTCCGTGGCAGCTCAGTGCAATTTCCATCCGATGCATCCCTAAGTGAAACGTGGTGTCAGGAAGAGAAGTGACTGGGATTTGTGAGGTCCAGATGAGCAGGAAGGAAGATGAACATCAATGTCACGGGGGGGAAGGAACGTGTGAAACGGTCTCTGTTCCAACGGTGAAACAAAAGCCTGGATCTGAATGCTCCCTCTGCTTTTCACATCTATTTCAAAGGAAATTGAATGTCTGGAAAACAGCAGAGCGAGTTCCCTGGTAAAGGTGCTGAATAAAGGCGGCAATAGGATGTCTTAATCTTGGGTTAAAAAGATACATTTGTACCCCTAGGTTTGTTCCTCTTTGTGAAACACCTGAAATCCAGGGTGATTGAGCAGCTGGGCTGTGAGCAGCAGAGTTTGAACTCGTTCACTGGCAGTGCTCATCCCACTGGCAGAGCGAGCAGTGTCACTCTGGATTTTCAGTGGAGTGGCAGGTACCAAACCCAAGGGTTCTGCCCTGGGATGGGGAGGGTGTCCCGGGCACCCCACTCAGCTGGATGAGCCCCCTTCATCCCTGCACACCTTTCTGTGCCTGCACACGTGTGAAATGTGACGTGCAGCAGCTCCTTTTCCACAACATCTGGTTTCCAAGCCCATCATTTCCCAGCACTGTGCGGCAAAACCCACCTTATTTACAGCCTTCCCATTTGGAGGGCTCACCAGACCCCAAATTTGGCTGACATTTTCAGGTTGCTGCTTTTCATTTCAACCCATTCTTGCTCTATTTTTAGCTGTTATAAAATGATACGTGTTTCCATCTTTTAGGTAATGAGATGCTTTTCCACTTAATTCAATCACTAGTTAATTTGGTCCTCTATTTAATTTGTTCCAAACGTCTGGAAGCAAAGTTCCGTGTCTTAAGTACACGTATATATTACATATATAGCTTCCACCCTTTGCTCTGATCATTCTCCTTCCTCTAAACAAGCCTTATAATTCAATCTTAGGCTACTGAAACTTGCCATTTAATTAATAAGACAAGCCCAAATCAAAGCAATCTAGAAGGAAAAGAAAAGGTTTAAGGAATGAATCCTGGTCATAAAAGATGACCGTGACTTAAAGTTGCATCATGGACTACCTGCTGTTGGCTGATAGCTCTGCTGTAGGCTGTCAAATCCATGATAGTGAGTTAATGGGAGCAAAATTTTTTAGGAGAATGTTCAGGGTAAACGTGAGGAGCCACTTGGTGGAACACAAACCTAAAAATACGGCGTAGCAAAGTTTTATCTGTCACCCGAAGTGTTTGGAGCTGGGAAATCAGATGGTGAGGGGACAACACTGCTGCAGTCTGTGCTAAATCCGTGTCGTCTTCAGCGCTGTCAGGAGCACCCACCAGCATTCAGCTTTCACTTCCATCCCCAACAGAGCCCTGGAAAACCCTCACTGCTGTAAACAAACAGTGACCTCAGCCCTCAGCCTGGGTGCTGACTTCTCTGGTTTGGACTCAGCAGCCCAGCCCATCTGAGTGCCATGCCCAGCTGGTGTTTGGGGCTGGATCGGCTTTCGGCTGGCAGAGCCGTGTGAGTGCAGCAAGAGAAGCTGGCCCAGCTTCTTGGCCACAGATTGAGCAGTTTCCCACAGTGCTTCCCAGTTTGTTGCTCCTGTGATCCTGGGTGTGCAGAGTCCAGGGAGACCAGGCACAGTGGGAACCTGGGGCTCTCCAGCCCTTGGGCCAGGTGGGTTTGTGCCACGGGTGCATTTTCACACATCCCAGCTGGAGCAGCATCTCAGAGCAGGGCTGCAGGAATCCTTTCAGTGGATCCCCACCTTAGTCTGCCAGGAAGTCACCAATAATCCCACCACGGAGCTGCCTTATTTTCCTGCTGGGAACGTGCCTGGGTGTGAGCTCGGCTGTGTTCCCAGTGTGAGCAGTGACAAGGGTCGGGATGTCCCTGCGGGCTGCCAGCTGGCAGAGTGCTGGGATGGGGCAGGCACTGCCCCTGGGAGACACCTGCTGCTTGCAGGGAGCCCAGTTTGGGCTCCTTTGGGAGGTGAAGGCAAATGAAGCCCAGCCAGGCAGCAGCTCCACGAGCTGCAGGAGCTGTGCCCTCCATCTCTCTGCTGTAAGACCACGAGCAGGCTCTTTGCTGAAGAGGCACAAAGGTGGTGTGGGGTCTGTTGGTGGCTTTCATGCAGGAAAAGACCCATGGGCAGGGCTGCAGCAGGGCTCCTTGTCCAGGTGCCACTACTGCTGGCAAAAGTGTTTTCCTACACACAGTTTTGGGAAGCTTTCCTGTGCCCTTGGTCTTGCCCAGCTGTGGCTGGACTCCCCACAAAGGAGGAGAACCTGCAGCGGGGCAGGAAGG
This sequence comes from Nicator chloris, assembly GCA_013400495.1. Taxonomy (NCBI): domain Eukaryota; kingdom Metazoa; phylum Chordata; class Aves; order Passeriformes; family Pycnonotidae; genus Nicator; species Nicator chloris. Next base: position 87,615 of record WAAE01012598.1, on the reverse strand, counting down.
GGTGGAATGCTTCAGGGATGGTTGCAAGGCCAGGACAGGAGGAGCTGGAGGTTGCAGCTGAGAGGGACCCACCCAAAAGCCGAGGGGAGGACGGGGAGGTAACAAAGCCAGGACCTGCTCAGCGAGCAGTGAGGTGGGCTGGCTGGGATTCCTCTCCCCCACGAGATGGAGATGGTGCTGCTGGCTCTGGTGACTTTCCAGCTGTGGCCTAGGAACCACTTGTCTTAATAAATTGTGAGGAATAGTGCAGGAGGACGGAGCTCTCGAGAGGGCATGAGGGCTTTTATGGGAACCATGGGATGAATATTAACAAACAGATCATGTTGTTATTGCTTACTATTGATTCGGGGCCTGCTTCACAGCCATGCGTGGCCTGAGTGCCCCAACCTCTGCTGATGCCTTCTGATTTCCATGGAACAGTTTCTTCCGTGGTTTCTCTGATTTCTGTGATGGGGATGTGTTGCTGAGCCTCTCACCTGGGTCAGCATGCTGGTAGCATGAGCATCAGCACAAGGAAACTCCTGATAGGGGGAAGAAGCTTTTTTCCTCCTTCACAGAAATATAACCATTATTTACACTGCTTTCAGCTCTGTTGCTGCTTTCCTGAAGCAAAATGCTTCAGCCTTCCTCCTGTCCCACTCTCCCTGTGGATGGGATGATAGCATCAGGACAGCTCAGGATGTCCTTGAGAGCTCAATCTCAACAGCACAGGCCACAGTGACTGGACAAGAGGGAATGGCTTCAGACTGATTTGGATTAGATGTTTTTATTTACAGCAGTGTCTGGTGGCAGTACCTACAGGTTTGCTCTCACTCTGGACTCTCTTTACCTCAGCTTAGTTAAGTTTTGTTCTTGTTTTTGAAAACATCTGTGCTCCTAAATATCACAAAGGAACTGCCACTCCGGTGAGCTGCTCATGCAGCTGCTGATGCAGGAGGCTGGGCATCCCAGAATGGTCCAGGGACTCATTCTGGCCCCACCATCACCCCATGGGACTCTCCACCACAAATTCAATAGGAGCAGGAACAGACCCATCATACTCAGAGAGAGTAACACCTCTCCTCTCCTCTCCTCTCCCCCCCCCTCCCCTCCTCCCCCCCCCCCCCCCCCCCCCACCTCCACTCCTCACCACTAACCCCAGCCCACCCTGACCGCGCCCCACCTACCACGACCCTGCCGCGCCTCTCCGCTCCTCTCCTCTCCTCTCCTCTGTTTCCACCTGCACCTGAATCTCCCTCCCCTTCCCACCCTGGTGGAAAGCAAACCCAACAGAAAAAGCAGTGCTAATGATCATGACCCCACCACTCTTTTATTTCCAATTGGCAGCTCATGCAAGCAGCCCTATTTTCTGTTCTAATAGGAAACTTTATGATGTACCAAATTGCCCTGTAACAGCCTGCGCTGAGTTGCCTCCTGAAAGGTAAATGAGTTTGAAATTTTATGATCAGTTACTATGACTTTTTTTTGCCTGTTCCATAAAAAGGAGAGGGGGGATTCATTAAAGGGACCCTAAGGTTGCTAAATGAAGCTGCTGGCAGCCAGATGTGCCTTTGGGGGGCTGCAGGTGGGAGCAGTGCTGGTCACAGCTGTGTCCCCATCCCGTGCTGGCTGTCACCCCCCCGGTGAACACGCCTGCTCCACCTGAGGACTCCCCTGGATGCTGATGGGTGGAAAGGATGGCTTGGCAGGGACCAAAGGGAGGGGTTTGGGGCATCAAAGCCCAGGCATCACCCTTGGAGTGCCATCTCCTGGCTTGATGAGAACTGACTGGGACTCCCACAGCTCCATACCATCCGTAGGGAACCCAGGCAGGTGCTGCTGCTGCCTTTAGGCTGGAGTTTGGGTCAGGAAATTATCCAGAGGCAGCAGCAGCAGGATATGGGACCGTTTAACACAGAGCTGCTCCCCTGTGTTGGTTAGGAAGAGCTCATTTGCCAGTAAGGGCTTTGTGTTAATTAGAGTAGCTGAGCCCTCACACAACCTGACCTGGGAGCAGCAGGACCATGGGAAGTCCCATCAGCATTTTCCAATGTGTTTTGCAGTGGAGAAGCATGGCATGTGATCCAGGGGGGGATTAGGCAGGAAGCTTTCCATGGGCAGCAGGACGTCCACTTTATTTCAGTTGAAATGAGGTGTCTAAATATTTTTGTGGCTTTTCATGATGGTGACTGCAAAGACCAAACTTCAGTCATCCTGGTGTCTACTGGTATTTTGTGATTTGTGGGTTTTGGAGCTGGAGATGGCTGGTGAACTGGAGACTTGGAAGAGGTGGAGCTGGAAAGGTGAAGTCTCACCTGGTAACTGTTTGTCCTGCCCCCAGGGCTGATGTTCCTCACTGAGTTGCTGTCCTGTGGTGCTCCAAACCAGGTGCTTTCAACCACTGCCTGGAGCCATGACATTTCCATCAGCTAATATTGACCCTGACAAACCTGTCAGCAAAACAGGCAGCCATTTATGTAAAAAAAAAAAAAAAATATTTTAACTCGGTCCAGTTTTTGAATTTTTTCATTATGCATATTTTTTCAGTAACTAAAAATTTTTGAAAAAATCTGCAGGATCTCTCACTGGTTATTTTAATAGAAAGAGGAGATCTGTAATGGTAAAAAAAAAAAAAAAAAGGAGTGATTTTTGTCATAAAATGATCATCCACTTTCCACTGAAGAGTTTGGTAAAACCCTGTGATCAAAAACACTGCACAGAATTTTGCAATAACATTTTCTCTTTGGCTGAACAAATGACGTTTGAAGAATGAAGAAGTCTGTCTTTAGCATCAAAAGCTGTGCTTAGATGGTGACCATCACTGCTGGTTATTGTAACTGCATGTGTAAGAATGTCATTTTGATGATGATGATGATGATGATGATGATGATGATGATGATGATGATGATGATGGTTGTTTTGCCTGGAACACAGCTCCAGAGCTGGGCAACCCAGCTGGTACCTTCTGCTCCACTCCCTCTCCACCTTGCCTGTGCACCAGGAGAGCAGCGAGCTCCAAGAACATCTCTCCAATAATTTGAATAAAAGGAGTTTTAGTGGAGCTGTAGATGTATTTATAGTAACTTCTGCTGCTTGTCTGTCTCACTAACAGCAAACCAGACTCCTGGTGAACTTTGAGGCACAGGTGCAGGACAGCTGGGTACATGTTTTTTCATTGGGACCTGGTTTTGGGATGAGTTCTCTTGGGGTGGCGCTGGCTGGTGCAGGATGGGGTGGAAATTGGAGCCTGTGGTTTATTCAGAAGGTCTCTGAGAACAGCCAGCACTGGTTCCCAAGGATCCCCAGCTCTGCTCAGAAAGGTTTTGGGTGCCCAGTTGGAAGGTGACAGGCTTCTTCTGCCTGTGTGTCTGTCTGACTAATCCCCAAAGAGCTCATGGAAACTGGTTCTCCCTGGAGAAATGGATGATCTGTTTCAGAATGTCTGGTTTGAAAATCCCTACCTGGCTGGAGCCAGCAGCCCACATCTGCCTGACTCACCTCAGTGGTTTTGGGAGACAGGGGAATCCTCCTTTGCCTTCTTCAGAGAGAGCCTCCCACAGATCTGAGGGGTGCTCTCCTCCTCCAGGGAGACCAGAGGGATCTCATAGCAGAAAGAAATAAAAAGCAGATCCTCAGGCTTTTAAAATTTAGTGCTGAGGGTGATTAAAGAAAGGGCAATGATTCTTTTGGATTCACTTGCTGTCCAACTTTCAGGGACAAGATTACTCACTCTTTCCCTGTGGGGAGGGCAGAAATGAACAACAGGGGCTGAGACATGATTTGGGCAATTACCCACCCTAGCCTGGCAGTGTAAGGCCAGTGAACATCCTTTTTCAGTGATAGCTGTGCAGTTCCTGAGAGATGTCCTGGCAGGGAGCTGGAGTGGAGCAGAGCCCTACGTGCCCAGCAATGGCTTTGCCCACTCTTAACTCATCTCTTTCCTTAGACCTTCACACCAACCAACACCCTGCTTTGGTTTCTTTTAAAGGTGTCTGCTTATTATATGTGGGTGAAACCTGGTCATGCTGTACTCTTTATTAGTCCAAAACTGAGGTCAGGCAGGTTGGATTTCTTTCCCGAGTGCTTTTATAATATTTGTGTTAGCTGGGCAGCTAAGTGCTGTCAGATGTAGCGGCAATGGAGCTTGCTGCTGTTGAAATTTTTATGGTTTCATGCATTTTACAGCATCACCTGTCAGACTCCAGCAATCATGATGTCACCTGTAGTGGAATATATAAATTTGAACGGAGGAGACTGGAGCTGGGGGAGTTCTCCAGTAATCTGGCCTCCTTTCTCCCCCCTCCTCCTCCTCCAGCGAGGAGGCTGGGAGGTCTTAAGACATGGCAAAACAAAAGGAGCAGACCTCTCCTGCCCTGAGCTTTGCCCCAGCTGTTCTGCATGATCTGGGCAAAATCACTGCCTTCACTCAGTCTGTGGTTCCCATACTGCCTCTTTGTTTTGCTGTCTGTGTCTCTGGGGATTTGGCCTCCTGTGTTCATCCCCAGATGTGTGAAAGGCTCGGTCAGCCCTGGGGAGGCTCCAGTGGCTGTGCTGGAGGCTGGTACCCCATGTGTGAGATGGAGAAACAGGGGCCATGGGGCTGGCTGGGCTGGATGGATGGATGGATGGATGGATGGATGGATGGATGGATGGATGGATGGATGGATGGATGAAGGGATGGAGGGATGGAGGAAAGGAAGTATGGCTTTCCTGGGCAAGTGTTTAAACATTCCTGAAGGGACCAGGAGGTGGGACGTGTTCTGTGTGAATAAGCACAGCCTGCATGTTGGTACCTTCTGATGGCCACCCATGGTCTCACCATGCCCAGCTCTCCCCTCCAGGGCAGTGTTTGGGCTCAGCCCAGTTTTAATATCTCTGCAGCTTGGATTTACGATTTACAACCACGGTACTCAGCGAGATTCAGTGAAGGGAGCGTGGTGAGTGTGAGTTGGTCGAGCCTAGCAGAGGTGTGAGCTGCTTGGTGGAGAGAAGGAGGACACGTTCTGCTCGTGGTGTTGGGCACTGGGATGGGTCATATCCTCAGGCTGCCCATGGTCTGCACTCTCCACTGAAACAGGGGTTTGGAGACATATGAAAAGATTCAGCCACAGGTCAAGCAGCAGCTCTGCTCTGCTCTGCATTTTTAGAAGCAGGAGAATTGTCGCCCTGATTTTTAGCCTTCTGATGTTTATCATTTTCTAAATTCTTTCTCATAGATTTTGCTGTAAATAAGAGAATTGTTTGTGCTAGTTTATCTTTGTTTTCATTCTTTCCTAGAGGACGGAACTTCTAGTACACCTCTGTTTTGACCAATGTTGTTGAAGAGGTGTTAACTTTGTCCACCAATCATTTAAGCTTGTCTGAAATACTATATAAGGAGTCAAATTCGAAGAGTAAAGGGAAATTTAGCCTTCTGAACTTCACAGAATCCGTGTGATTTATTTTGTGTCCTATTGCAACAGGAGAATGATCGTGTTTTATCCCGGTTCTCCTTGCTCAGTACAGTCTTATCCCTGCAAACAGTCCCTTAATTACATATCAAACCAGCAATAAGATGTGGCTTAGCGGCCCTAGATGAAGACATGGAGCCCTACTGCTGAGCTGTAAACCCTCAGTAAAAATGGCTTAAGAACAGACTGATTGGGTTTTAAGAGCTCTGTAACTGATACACATCTTGCCATATCGTTAGGCCTCGATAAATCTGTTTCTAATAATCACTATTTACTGAGGTTTGTCAGCCATGCCAGGGGTACATATCTGTTACCTTGTGGTCCAGCCTCAATAAATGTGTTTTTAATAATCAATTGGTACTTCAATAATAAACAATAATTGCTTTATTATATATGAATTTGAACAAGTTCTGCATTTCGGTTGTACTGAAATCATTGTATATTTTCTTTTTTTTTTTTATTTCTCTGAAGGAGCTTTTACTGACCAGCTATTGGTGCTAGGGTGTGCCAAAAGTTACTGCTCCTTACAAAACATTGCTAACTTCACCTCATTTATAGGTCATGGAAATATTTCAGAGCTTTTTTTCTGCCCCAAACTAAGCAGTCTGTCAAGAGCTTCCAGGCAATCTTTGTAGGAGGAATGCTGCAGTCCCTCTTATGGATCATTAACTGGAAATGAACTTGGGGCCTTCAGATGTGAACACACTGCCTGCTGCCATACAACCCAGCAAGCCAACACTTTTAGTTGACAGTATAAGTAATAGAGGCATGGGATTCTAATCTTTTACAGAAAAAAACCCCAGTAATTGATGATGAAAGTTGATTTCCTCCAGTGCCATGGAGGAAGCTTCATTTTTTCCAGTGTCTGAGCTCAGGTCTCCAGAGCCTGGGTGCTCCAATGGCTCGGACATCTCTGCTCACCTGCCCTGAGTGCCCTCCCTGTGGTGGGAGTTGCTCTCTAAGAGCTCAGCAGAACTGGAGAAGGCTGCAGGGATGTCCTGTGCCTCGCTGGCCACTCCATGCTGCTTCCCAAACTGTGGTGCTCTGTGGAGAAGAGGCTTTTTGGCTTAGGAATGTGAGGTTTGTCTCCTTCCCACCAGTAACTAAGGATAGTTCTTTCCAGGGCTGCACCAGGGTTCTGCTGAGTGTGATGACTTTGAGGGGCCAGTGCTGAACAGCAGATGAGGATTCACATCACTCTACCCAAACACCCAGTTGATTCATCCTACATCTAAATCTTCTCTGATCTCAGATCTTTACAGCCTTGTGCACCACCATGCTTGGAGATTTCATGCACTCCCGAGGCAGAGCAGCTGATTGTTCCTCTACCTGCACAGGAGAGAAACAGGCACCGCTCCTTCAGCACCTCCTGCCTTGATTTCACCTGAGCAAAGCTTTGGATCCCAGTCCCATCCTCACCTCCTCAAACATCCTTTCAGTGTCGGGTCAGGCCACACTCCTCTCCCTGAAATGGGGGAGCCTTCCACAGGCTCCAGCCACCCACCCAGGGCTGGTAGTGGCTCTGTGTGGGAACCCTGGTCACTGAGAATTTTAGACTTTCTGTGCTGACAGACACTGACCTCCAAGAAAACACTGCATTTGACCTGAGGCCGTGGAGAAGACTTCCAAAATTGAATGATAGGACTGGGATTATGGGTGTGTAGTTTGAATAGAAGTGTGTAACATCAAATGGTGGAAAACTTAGAGTTTAAGGTTTTAGAATACAGTAATATAAAGCAAGACAGAGGTTTTAGGAAGGAGGCCAGTTGTTCTTTTTCACCTTCTTATTCATGAGTTTGGGTGGTATTTTGTAATTGGATAGTAAAGTCTGCATTGCGGGCCATGGGTGGTTGGTTATTGGGTTAAAAGTAAAAATAATTTAGGTGTCATTCCTTAATTGGACAGTTTGTCCTTAAAAGGCCTTGTAGAGAGAGAGAGAGATAGGGCTCCATTTTTATTTTTTTAGTTTGAAGTTCTGTAGAACTCATGGTTTGTGAGGTTGTAATGTAGATAAGAATTAATAAATATCTGAGGCTGAACAAGAAACACCATCTCGCGCATTCACAGAATTCACAGAATTCACAGAATTCACAGAATTCACAGAATTCACAGAATGTCCAGGTTGGAAGAGACCTTCAAGATCATCAAGTCCAACCCAACCCTAACACCTCAACCAACCCATGGCACCCAGTGCCACACCCAGTCTTTCTTCAAGCACATCCAGGGACAGTGACACCACCACCTCCCCGGGCAGGCAATTCCGGTACTTTAATCCCGACCCTGGCAAAAAGAAGATAAAAGGTGGCAGCTCTGGGGTGGGATGGGTGTTTATCCCCCCCACACAGCTCACCCCAGGGCCGAGGGAGGGAGCGTGGTGGTGGCACAGCCCGCGGGCGCCGCTGCCTGCGAGCAACGAGAGCCGCGTGCGCGCGTCCGCGTCCCTCGCTCACGGCCGGCGTCACATCCAATTAGGGCACTTCAAGCCCTAACGGGAGCAGAGTTCTGTGTCTCTAATTAGTCTGGTCAAAGGCAGGAATTCCCTTCTGCTGGGTGAGCCTGCTCCCATGACAAGAAGATTAGTGGCCTCAGCTCGTGATTGTCGAGCTCGGGGTTTTCCATCCCGCTTTAAGTCGTTCGCAATTTTCTGTTCCTCTGTGGTGGTTGTTTCGAGGGGCTGGTTTCATTCCAGGAGGGCAGGGGTCAAAACATTTTGGTGAAAGGCAAGGAACCTTGTCCCTGCTGCCTGTTTGCATGCTCCTCGACTGCCTCTGGACTAGTCATTTTTACATCTGTCTGGATGTAACGGGGGGCCAGGAGTGCACCAGGACCCCCCTGGGGAGTGTTAGCACTGCTGGTGGTGTCTGGTGGACATCAGCTGGCCCATGGTGTTGAGAAGTGCAGTATTCAACACACTGAGGGGTAGAAATCATAGAATCACAAAAGAGGTTTAGGTTGGAAGGGACCTTAAAGACAATTTTGCTCCAAAACCCTTGCCATGAGCAGGGACATCTTTCTTTCCACTGGGTTGTTCCAAGCCTCATCCAACCTGGCCTTGACCCCGAGAAGAGATGTGTCACCTCCTTTCAGCTGACTGCGGGGGGGTTCTGTTGGTAAAGCTGCTGGAATATGGTTGTCTTTGAGCTGCCCCATGTTGCCATTTGCCTCTGCTCCTGATAAACCTTGTAAAGGTTATAAATATCTGTGCTCAGAGCTAAGCTCCAGCACTGTGGGGCCAGAGACCCACCGAGAGCTGCTCTGGGCTCCTGCTGTCTGTTGCTCCTGTCTGCTCCTGTGGTGAATGTGGATAAAGTCTTGAATACTTGTGCTGTGGTTTGAAAGGTCTAAAATGTCTAAAATGTCCATTTCTAGGATGTAATTGAAAATTCCCCACTCCATGTGTCCTTCTAGTTTAGTTTTTCTTAGGAACTTTAAGATTTCTTATGCCATTGTATGCCACCACATTACTGAAGTTAATGTGGCAGAGGGCAAATATCTTAATTCCATGTTTTGTCTCCTCTTTCTGTGCTTTTGGTTTAAACTAAGCTCTACAGGGGCTTGAGGATATTGTCAGAGCTGTAGAAAGGCTTTTGTGTCTGAGTGCTTGTCCATTGCCTCAGCTGAGTACCATTTTCCTCCCTTGACTCTTTGATATCCTGAGATTTTCTCCTGCCACAGCAAAACTGCAAAACTTTAGATTTAAATGGATTCTTTTTTTGGTAACTTAATGCTACTTTTTCTGAAAAACAAGTCCTAAGCTTGAAAGCTACTCCACAGTATCTCATGGGTTTACATTAAGGCAGGTCAAAGGTCTCATTAGCAAATTTACAATTTACAATGGTAAATAAGAATAAGTTGTTTGGGAGTACACTAAATACTGTGGAAACATATGAGAACTAGAGATGCTTGGGGTACTGTTGTCAAACTAGAATTCTGTATCAGAGACAAAACCATCATGTCACAGAGCAGAACTCTTAAAATCTAAGAAATTCTTGAAGTTTTAGGAGCTGGATCTCAGCTTATAGAAGCATACATCACTGAGACAAATAAGATCTTTCTCAAAACCGCTCAGGTGAGGTAAACACGGGCTGCAGCTTTTAGAGAAGTCTCAGGAAGCAAATTGCCAGCCCGGTTCTGTGCTCAGACCCGACTGATACAATGAGTCCAGGTTCTAGAGACCCTCATTGTGGTCATTTTGGGGTAGTTCATAACCCAAACCCCACGTTCTCAAGCTGGGGGTTCCCACATGACCCCGGGGTGCTGGAGCCGTGGGCAGGGAGGGGATATAACCATGGTTGTGACTGATCCTTCCTGCCTGCAAACGGAGCTCTCTCCGAAACAGCCAGGATCCAAGATTTCAGCTCAGACAGGGTGAATAATTTTTGGAGGCTGGCAGATTTCCAAGTCACCCCTACTGTAGTTATTGCCCCTCATAAAGACCACTCTGACGTGCTCTGTGCTTGGATTGGAACAACATTTTCCTAGGAGATAACTCACCTGGGATGCAGTGATTAATGAGGCAGATTTGCCTGGAGGATATATGGGCAGGGAATCCTACAGGGGAGAGGAGAGGGAGGTGCTGAAACCCAGCTGAAGCCACCCAGCCATCCCCAGGGCTCTGTCCTCAGTCAGGTGCAGCCCAGCTCGTGTGTGGAACCCTCCTGTTACCTCACCTTAGCTAAAACTTTAGTGGGATGTGTCAGAAAGAGAGGCATGGGCACTATGAAAGGGAATTTTGTTTAAGTAATTACCAGTTCCTGAGAATTAGGGACTTCTGGGCTCAGTGGCCTCTGCCCAGACCTCAGGAAATGTCCCAAGCTGGCAGTCTGGTGGCATGTGGAGAGGTGCAAGGGACCCAGGGTGTGATGGGTGGGTGACACTGGTTCTGGTGGCTCCTGGGGGGCTGGGTTAGCAGAACAGAGCAGAGACTTTTGCACAGCCTCAAGGGAATTCCTTGGCTCATTTAACTGCAGTGACTGTGAGCTGACTTCCCAAAAGGTCTTTGGAAAGCTCAGCTTTAATATTCTCTGCCCTGGTCAGAAGAGAAGCAACCACAGTTCTTCCCCAGCCCTTGAACTCCTGGGAACCCACACTGGTGTCCTGAAGCAGAGGATTTGGTTTGATTGTCCCAAGACTTATCTTGTTGGGTTTCCAGAGCTCATTATGCATCTCTTGCAGTCTTGTAGAGTTTACTTTGTTTTGTCCCTATTCCCTTTTCAGTCCTGTCTGAAAAATCACTGAGCTTTCAAGTACTGTAATAGCCATCATTAATAATAATACCTTTAAATTATTCTAGTTAGTCTTTTTAAAGCATTTTCCTGACTACCTTCTTCTCTACTAATTGCCTTTCTCCAGTGCCCTGAGGAAACCTGCATTTTCCAGAAGTTCTGAAGGGAAAGACAGGGCACTTGGCTCTGATATTTATAATTTTTTTCCTAAATGTAGGAGATTTGTTAGCTGGTGGAGAAGAAATGCAATTTTTATGGCCCTATTAGTGCCCAGAATGGGGGGATAAAGGCCCCAGAACATGAGTAACCAAGTCAGGAAACACCTAAGCCTGAGAAGGGGCTGTGGCTCATCCCCTGCCTCACATCTGCTTGAGGAAGGGGCCAGGTGGAGCAGCAACTGCACTTTGTGTGCTCCCATCGTGCAGAAGGACCTCGGAGCCCACAGTGCCCAGGCTGGGGTGTTGCACAGGCGTGTGAGAGGGAAGAGACCTGTTTGGAGCTTGTGATGAGTGACCCTGCAGGTGTGCAGGCAGGGCATGGGGAGCATGGGAATGGCCAGGTGTGCCCTGGCTGAGCTGAGATGGAGCAGGAGAATTTGGAGAAGTCCTTTCCTGTAGCCCACAGAGCTGTATGAGTCCCCCTTCCCCTCTCCACACGTGCAGTGGCTGTTCCAGCTGCTCCACTGATGGCTTTTTAACCCCAGACATGAACTCAGGAACTCCTCAGTCCTGTGTCACCCTAATCTGCCTCAGCCACAAAAATTAGGAAATCATTCTGGGCTTTTCAGACCGTCAGAAAGTCACCTGCTGTTCCTCCCCTCTGCCATGGTGCTTGAGGCCAGGTGCCCTGGCACCAGCTTGGTTAAATAATGGTGGTGATGTCCTGAAGTGGCTGAGATGAGGTGTCAGCAGCCATGAACCTGGCTGCAGGAAGGGTTGCACCTGGTTTAAGGTTCCTCTCAGCCTTGTGTCCTCAGCAGTGCCACTCAAAGACACCAGAACTATTCAGAAGTCAGTTCCAGAGCAGCTGTCAAAACCCCCCAGACCTGGACCCTTGAGGTGAGGTGGCACTCAAGTGGGGCACAGTCTGGGCAGGAGAATCTGGGGAAGGTTTGCTGGCAGAGCCCAGCTGAGGTTTCACTTGCAGGTGTTCAAAACCAAGGAATTCCTCTGACACTTTGAGTGAAAAACGATCATTTTCTGATAAACCATAATGAAGATTTCCAGCTGACTCTGAACCCAGGTTTTCCTTCCATGCAGGCCATTTTTCTCAGCCTGTCTCCTCCCTGGCTGTGCCCAGCAGCAGCCTGCAGGGTGCTGAGCCCTGAAGCTGAGGAATTGTCAGAGATTGGGGCACCCTAAATGCCAGCAGCAGATGCAATAAAGGACTGCTCCTTTCACCTCTCAATGCCTGTTGCATTTGCCAGGCAGCCAACACTGTAAATTCATTCTGACTATTTAAAAGGACCTTTTAGAGCTTTTGAATAGTTTCTGACTTATTCTGTAGCAATAAAACCGTAATGTCTGAGAGTCAGACATTCAGGACCTCTCCAAGTAACAAAATACAAGATACTTGGGAGCGTTGTGAAGTGCTTAGGAACAAGATAATGACACTGGCCCTTATTCCATTGTTTGCCTGCTCATAATCACTGTCCTGGGCTCTGTCTGGTGGCGTTTGGGATTACTGTGGGACAAAGAAATAGGGCGGGGCTTTGCAAAATGGGAATCCCACCTGCTGGGGGGCGATGGAACGACTGCGTGGAGAAAAGAGGGAAAAAGGGAAGTGAGGTGGTGAATTTTCCTTCTTATCCTGCTGCACAGAACTCAAAAAGGAGATCAAACACGGCTTGTCTTGCCTGCACCTTTGTTCACAGGAACCCACGACAATTTGGGCTCTAGATCTTAATTCTCTTGAGCTGGGAGTGGTTCTTCTTCCCTGAGGAATTCAACCAGGAGACCCTGAGGAAAGCAGAGCTCAGCAGTGGGAGATTGCAGGGCTCAGCTGAGGCTCCACAGCAAGGCTCTGCCTTTCTCTGACACCCCTCACCCTGGGAGCTGTGGTGGCAGGCTGGTGGTCACCCAGGTCATAGAAGGGTCTTGCTGGGAGCTGATTTTCCTCCAAGTGCATGCCTGCAGTGGGACCCAGTTTGCCAGATGGCTCCCTGGCATCTGATCAGGGCTTTTCCATGCAGTTGTGAAGGCTGGTAAATGCTCTGTGAAGATTGGTCTGATACCATTTTGATCTTCTGGGAATGAGGACCTCATTGCAGATCAAATGTCTGATCTTTAAACCGGCATAAATCAGCATAACTCTACCAAAGTTAATGGAGTTGTGCTGATTTACACCAGCTGAATTTATACCCTCAAAAATCATTCATTTGCTCTGTCTCTCCTCCATTTGTCCCCCCTCCTTGGATTAGAAATGAAGTCTATAAAGCTGATATGGTCCCTGCAGCAGCATAACTTCCACGGAGTGTTTGCTTGAAGAGGTTAAAAGCCCTATAAACTGCTTTACATTCTCTAATAATAAAATGCAGATGCAAAGGGGAAGGATTTGATGGTCAATTAATACCAAAACCATCCAGTGCCTTGCATAGATCCTGCTCCTTGGCTTTGAAATACTATGCCCAATTAAAACCTTACCCAGAACTACACCAAGATTAAAAAAAAGTAATAATAATCTGCAGCACTCTAGGTAGCATGCTGCAGTTTTCAGGGTGCCTCTGAGCTATGCCTCATAAACTCTTGGATAAGATTTGTCTGGGTGTTTCCAACTGCAACTGCTCCTGGAGCAAGGCTGCAAAGCAGCATTCATCAGGCCAAGCTGGGGAGAGGGATATTTTATGGAGGAAGAGAGGAGGGGGGCAAGGAAAGTGTTGACAATCCCTCGTGCATTCTTCTGAAAAGAAAATGGTAGTTCCTGTAAGTGTTCTGCCCTTCAGCTGGGTTATCCAGAGGGGCTGGGCAGTGCCCCCAGAGTGGCTCTGGTTTGGGGATGGAACAGGCTGGCACAGCCTCAGCAAACCCCAGTGACTTGCTCTGGGTTGAGTGCCCAGCTCCCAGGGGTGATGGCATTGGCCACCTCTCAGGGTGTCCCTGATGGCCAGTCCAAAGGAACAGTGCAGCCTGTGCACAGGCATTATTGGTGGGAGCAACAAGGTGACAGCAGCTGGATTTAACAGTCCAGAAGGCAGAAGGAAAGCCCTTCTCTTTCAGTAACCCACACCTGCAGCAAGAGCTGAAAGGGCAGAAGGCAGTTTGGGCAGCGAGGAGCACCCACAGTAATCAATCAGTGTGACACCCACCCCCTCCCTGGCTCCAGAGCCAGGCAAAAGACACCACTGTGAAAATGGATCACCTTATTTTAAGGTCCCTGGTAATTTACTTGCTATGCAGTGTGACAAAAAGGAGGAAAAGTGGAGTTCTGCATCCCTGAGGTACCTGGAGACACTCCCTTCAGGACTGAGCCTAAGGACACGTGCTGTCTTAGCCAGAGAGATCTTCCCCTGGGCTGCCAGCTTGTCTGGGCTCTGCCCCTTGGTCAGCTCGTGCTGGCTAATGGATTTCCTCTGCATTAATCAGACAGGAGGGATGGGTATTGTATCACTGATCTTCACCACCAAAAACTCGGGTAGCTCAGACTGCTGTTTGTTTATTGGCCTGGGTGTTCACACAACACCCCTCCAAGGAAAATTAATGCATCTAACAGTAGAGATCCAAGGAAGACCAGTTCCTTTCTCATGAGAGTGTCCTTTGATGTGCACAGAGCAAACTGGGAACTGAGCAAAACCAGAGGCTCGGGCAGACGTGTGCTGGGGGATTCTCCTGGTCTGAAGAGGAGGCATGGCAAGTCCATCTGTGAGCCTTGTAAACCCTGCTGGCAGCCCAGCACGTCTTGTTGTTCTCTCTTTGCCTCTTTTTCTCCTTTCACAGTTCTGTAAAAATGAGTAAAATACAGACATTTTTAAAAGGAGTCATCAGAGCAACTAATAGAATGAACCTATCTCAGATGGCCTTTGGGGAGGGGGAGCCTTCCAGGTGGGTCTTCAAGCTCAGTGAAGGTTTTGATGTGTTTCTGTCTGAGCTCATGCACCTTCCTCAGCTGCCTGGTTTTAGTCCTGAACTGTGTAAAATCTCAGAACAGATTGCCAAGGTCAAGGGGAATTGCCCAGGGCTGGGATACTAAAACTAAATGAATGGAGCATGATATGAAAGCATAA